>SNQJ01S0039211.1:133093-147159 GCA_010110895.2 Picea sitchensis
TAAAATGAATAAAGTGGAGAACAATAAGGTGAAACCCAAGTATATTTATGGAAATGATATCATGAAAGGTTAATGGGGCGATGAAATGTGAAGAATGATGAAGGGAAAGGTGGATGAGAATAGGACATTTCTTAGCCCCAACACTGTTCCATGAACATTGCAGTAAATGAGTAAGAGCAATTGATTATGTTGTCAAGTTATCTGGTGCAATGTTTTGATGTTCTTTGCTTTAAATGATGAATATAAATCATTGTGTTGTTATGTGATGAATGTTATGGTAGATGAATTATTTTGATTACCATGATCTGATTACATATGTGTTTTATTTTTGTTAATTAGTTCTCTCAGACAGTAATTGGATGTTCATTTGGTTGATGTATTATTACTAGGCCTTTTGGCATAAAATCATTGTTTGCATGTTCGAGCAGCAGGTTATCCCAAGTTCGACCTCTTCCCACTAGTTTAAACTTATGTCATGTTGTTTGTCAAGTTGGTTTATACTGGCTTGCATATCTCACACCAACCCCACCCAAGAGAAATACAGAAAAATAATTGTCCTAACTGAGAAAGAGCCTCCAACAGAAGATATAAAATCCCATCGATAATCTGGCCAGATCACAAGATCTAGAGAACCATTCCACTCCAAACGTTGCAGAGTCTAATTGGGCCTCAGTGGTGGGTTTGGTTCCTGATGTTGAGTCAGGGGATTTAGGCCCCATCAATAGAACTAGCGCTAGAAGGAGGTCCTGAAGAGTGAATGCCTGAGTATATAAGTTATATAAACATTTCAAACAACCTACAAATTCGTAACGGCCCACATGCATGGCTAGTTATCCTACAGACAACCCACATTTACTGAGTACTCCCAAAGCGGATAGCTCACCCCATTCTGAGGGAGAACCTTTTCACCCTGAAATACCTTACACCGTCCCTCACGAGGAAGTGAATCAGTTTAGGAGAATTACCGAAGCCTATGCCCGAAAAACTGGCGCATTTACCTTCACTCCTATCCTCCCTCGAAGAAAACAATAAAGCAGACTAGTAGTTAGCACTCCCGATGAAGTTTTTGTACACTCTGTTGAAGACTTAATAGATTTTGCGATTACTGAAATACAAGAACCTCTTGATCTAATACCCAAGATGCTAGCTGACAACATCTCCAAGACAGATGACCTTTCGGAAGAGGAAGACCCTGAATCCGAATCCAAATATATGGAAGGGAATAATGGTTGTGAGGAGGAAAGAGAAATTCCACTTCAAGAAAACCAACCTTGGTTGGTCGGGGATGTTGTGGCCATCCTTGGACAAGTACACAAACCCCCTTGGCACCCGAAGAAGCTACTCCCCAAGTATGATCTTGAAACCTCAGAATTGCCCAAAGATCATATCAAGAAATTTATACTCGTGATTAGGCTTATGAACATTCAACATGAAGATGTAGTACGCAAACGTTTTCCCTACACCTTTGAGAATTCAGCCTCCACATGGTATTTTAATTTTCCAGTAGGATCTATAACCAGCTGGACTAAGTTCCAAAAATATTTTCTAGACAAATTTACCGAAGAAACTACCATGGGAGCCCTGATGGATGAATTATTCGCAGCCACCATGAACCCTAAAGAGAGGGTCAAATATTTCAATCAAAGATTCACAGCTATCCTAAACAAATTTAAGCCCGCAGCGAAACCAACCCAGGAGTTGCAAAACGAGGTTTATGCCAATGCACTTTCGGCCTCTATTTCCATGTTCGTTAAAAGATCCTCTAGGAAAACCCTTGCGGAGAATTTCAAAGAGGCCAAGACGATAGAGTTCCAGATGAAAGGATGTAAAGAAGGCTAGGCCTCTCTAGTGAGAAAATAAATCCATCCCCCTCCCAGGAGAGGACTCCTTTTGACAAGACCGTCGGGGAAACTAGCTGAACCAACTCTCGATAAGGGAAATGGAGATATAGAAGGCCTGCAATGCATGGTCAAGAAACTATAAAATGAGATTATAGATATGAAAATAAATGCAGGTGAGGGAAACCAAGCCCAAAGACCCTATAAGCCTTTCTTTAAAAGAAACCAGCCTTTCAAAGCAATTGAACCTCCCCCAACCAACCTAAACATTGATCTAGGGAATGTTTCATCTGATTCTTTCTATACTTACCACCAAGAGAACCACTCAGAAAGGGAATGCCCTCAATGGGCCCATGCCATGAATTTAATAGCCAATCATTTTCTGAACTAAGTCTCCCTGACCGAACCATCTAGCAGTTCGGCCTTGAATATTGTCGATTAGGAAGAGATTGACCACCACAAGACACAACCATGCTGATATGGGATCTTGACATGATCGCGTCTTCAGATGATCTGTTTGAGTCTTGGGAACAACACATAGAGTTATCGACAGTACAGACAAGTATTAAGGGTCAACCCAACCCAAAAGATACCGATGCCACCTATGCCTCGCAAAGTAAGTTAACTCCTGATCGCCTGAAAATACCTTTCGTTCTCGGTAAAAATCCTATAAGCATCCATACTCATGATTATCCTAAATTAGATTACAATGTAGTAGAATATTTGAAGAACCTGAAAGCCAATTTGTCAGTTATGGACATATGTAGAATCCCTCAGTAGAAAGACCTTCTGTTGCAAGCTCTGAATTCGGTAGAAAACCCGACCACTGGCGATAGTCAGAGGAAGAATCTACCCCCTACAGATTTAGCAAGAAAACCAACCATAAACACCTACTCAAGAGGTAGGAGAGAGAGGCCTTTCATACCACCTTTCCTTTTAACGTTTGAAGTCTTCAATAGGAATATCCACAATTGTTTGGTGGATTCCGGGGTTTCTTCTAATGTCATGCCCTTGGCCATTTGTAATAAATTAGGTGTTGTCCCTCTAAAAAGTGATAAGCATGTCATACAAATGGACAGGACCCAGGTCAAGGTCATGGGGGAACTCAAAGATGTGATGATCAGGATATCCACTCATCCTAATTTCATGTAGGTGATTGACATCATTGTGGTGGATATCCCTGAGGCATATGGGCTATTATTGAGCTGAGATTGGTCCAAAAAACTAAACGGATATTTTAGCACAGAATGGGTGCACCTTTGGCTATCGTTGAAAGGATATAAGAACATGATCATGATTGATAGGGAGAAATAACTGAAGCATACAGTCACTGATTTGGAAATCCCAAACGAACCTGCCTCTACCGATTTCCCCACATTGGGAAATTATTCTTGTGATTCTCACTTCAGAAAATTTGCTCCTCTCCTATCCAATGTTCCACTTACTCAAAAATCCAAAATGATCTTCCAAGAAGAATCCCCGATGCCAATAGAAGATTATCTCTTTTGTCAAAGCCCCGCGCTAGGACTACCGCAAGAAAAGATCGGAGAACAAAACCCCGATGATAGGAGAGAAAGGAGCGACTGTTGCTCGCAAATATGGACCCTCTATTTTGATGGATCCAAATCGCAAGAAGGGTTAGGAGAAGGGTGCATCCTTATCGATCATAAAGGTAAACATCATTTCTTTTCCTGTAGAATAGAATTCAAGTGCACCAACAATACTGTCGAGTATGAAGCTCAAGTACAAGGATTAAATAAAGCCATAGATTTGGTCATCAAGGAGCTGAAAGGTTTTGGAGATTTTGAAATCATTGTTAAACAAGTAAGGAATATTGTACATTGCAATTCACCTCATATTAAGAACTACCAATGGGAGGTCCATCGGTTAACAGAACGCTTTGAGGCATTCCATATCACTGCAATTCCCAGAGCAAAGAATGTTCTTTCCGACTCCTTAGCCACAGTCGCTTCGAGACTATCACCTTTAAAGGATTATGAAGCCTCTTGATTCATTTTGGAACTGCTCTACAAGCCATCGGTACCTAATAAAATATCTAATTTGAAAGTCTTTGAAGGAGATGAACAGATCATAAATTTCTTAACCAATTAAGACAATTTCAAAGATCTCACCATCGACAATGAAGAGTTCCAAGAGCAACTAACATAAACTGATTCTCAGGCTGACCAGCATATGGATAAATCAAAGGCTCACACAATCCCAAAAGGGATAGCTAACCTAGATACTCCGTTTGATCTAAAGGAACAATTTAAAGAACCCCAAAAATCAAAGACTTGTATCTCTTGTCCCCTCCATGAAACGGTAAATCTTGGGACCCCAGAAAACCCAAAGTGTGTAAATATCGACAAAACTACATCTAAGGAAGAGATGAAATCCTACCTCAAATTATTCAGACAATACCAAGATGTTTTCGCTTGGTCCTATAAAGATTTAAAAATGTATGACACCCACATTATTCAACACACCATCCCGTTGAAGCCTGAAATGAAGCCTTTCCAACAGAAACTCCGAAAGTATCATCCATCCCTGGAACCTCTCATGTATCAGGAGTTAAGGAAGATTTTAGATGCGAATATAATTTTCCAAGTCAGGCATTCCCCCTAGGTAGAAAGTCTCGTTTCGATGAGAAAAAAATCAAGAGAAATTCGATTGTGCATAGATTTTCGGAACCTCAATAGAGCTTCGGAAAAGGACAATTATCCTGTCTCGATGATGGAGAAACTCCTACATACCGTGTCGGGTTAGGCAATTTTCTCTCTGATGTATGGTTTCTCAGGGTACAATCAAGTGTTGGTTTCAAAGGAAGACTGATTAAAGACTACCTTCTGAACCAAGTGGGGAACCTTCACTTATAAACACATGCCTTTCGACTTAATTAACGTGGGAGCGACCTTCCATAGGGCCATGGATGTGGATTTTCAGGGACTTATAAATAAGTGTGTGGTAGTATATTTAGATGATGTAATAGTGTATTCGAATAATAGAGAAAAATACATCCAACACTTAACTTAGATTTTTGGGAGATGCAGGAACTACGGTATATCATTGAATCCTAAGAAAAATATCTTCGGTGTCGAGGAGGGTAAATTGTTGGGCCATGTTATATATCAAGCGGGGATTCACATAGATTCATAAAGGATTAAATCCATAGCTTAACTTCCGCTACCCCACAACAAGAAGATCATGCAGTCCTTTTTTGGGAAAATCAACTTCGTGAGGAAATTCACTCCTGACTTCGTCGAAATTATCAAACTCTTACAAAAGATGATTTGCAAAGACGCCAAATTTAAGTGGGATGATGAACGAAAAAATTCTTTCAACAACATCAAGGATGCCATATCCCGAGCCTCGGTGTTGGGAAGTCCCGATTTCAATAGACTTTAATCTTTATACTTTCACCTCTGACCAATCACTAGTCGCAGTTTTGACTCAGAAAGACGATGACAACAACGAAGCCCTGGTGTCATTTATGAGTACCAACCTTCAAGGAGTTGAGCTCAATTATCCCACCATAGATAAACAGACCTACTCGGTCTATAAGGAAGTAAAACATTTCAGGTATTACATCTTCAAGAATCACACTAAGGTGATTGTGCCGCACCCTCCGGTCTGATCCTTGTTTACCCAACAAGAAATGGGAGAAAGGAGAGGGAACTGGATGGCCATAGTCCAGGAATTTGATCTAGATATAAAACCCACCAAAATAGTAAAGGGGCAAGGTTTGTACAAGCTCGCAGCCGAAGCCCAAGATCAAGTAAATGAAGATCTTGGGTGGGAGAATGAAATAACACTTTAGTGTGGATAAGCAGCATAAATTTTCCCAAGATGAGACTCATGGTACAAGAATTTATCTTATCTATTGCACCACAGGACTTGTCCCGAAAGCCTCAACCCTAAAGAAAGGAGAGCCCTCAGATTAAAATCCACGCAATACTGCCTTATAAATTCTGTACTCTTCCGGATCAACTATGACGGGGTATTGCTAAGATGTCTCGAACGAGAAGACGCCGATAAAGTGTTGAAGGAACTCCATGACGGTCCTGTTGGAGGACATTTTGTGGGGAACACCATCGCTCATAAAATCCTGAGAGCCGGCTATTATTGGCCCACTTTGTTCAAATACACTCAGGCTTATGCTAGGAATTGTAAGACTTGTCAAATAAGTGTTGTCAAGGAGAGAAGGGAAACAATCCCACTTCAGCCTGTGACTGTCTCTAGAACTTTTGATCAGTGGCGGTTGGATTTCATAGGAGAAATTACACCCAACTCTTCGAAATTGCACAAGTACATTCTTACTGCCACTGACTATTTCACAAAATGGGCTGAGGCCATTCCTCTGATCCATGTAAATGAGAAAATAGTCATCCAATTTATAGAACAACAAATAATTACGAGGTTTGGCATCCCTTCTGTTCTGGTCTTTGATAATGCAGCCTACTTCTCTTCTACCCTATTGACAGAGTTCACTCTGGACAAAGGAATCATAATCAAGTACTTTGCAAATTATTACCTTTAGGGAAACGGTGTGGTGGAATCAACCAATAAGAACTTGGTAAGGATACTAAAGAAGAAAGTTGCGGATAACCATCGAAATTGGCATAACCAACTCCATAATTCCCTATGGGATGATAGGGTCACACCCAAAGAATCCATAGGGAATTCCCCATACTTCCTGGTCTATGGACAATAATCCATTCTCTTGAACAGGCTTTATTTACCATCTCTCCGATTGGGCCAAGATTCTAACGATGAAACATCCGCGGCCATGCAACAAAGAATCAACACTCTGCTAATGATGGAGGAAGAGAGGGAAAAGGCTAAGTCTAAATTTTTAGCCCATTTACAAATAGTGAAAAGATGGTTCGATAATCATAAAGCTAAAGAAAATAATTTTGAAGTAGGAGACTTGGTTATAAAGTGGGATAGGGTAAATTAACCCAAAGGGAAGCATTCCAAGTTTCAGAGCCTATGGCTTGGGCCTTTTCAAATGGCTGAGAAGATTGGGGTAGGTACTTATCGGTTGCAAAATCTAAGGGGGGAACCTCATTCCCTCCCAGTGAACGGTCAAGCCCTAAAGTAGTACTTCCAATAATAATACTTTAAATATAAATACACACACACACACACACACACACACACACACACACACATAGATATAATTCTGGTTAGCACAAATAAAAGAAGGATCAGAGATATATGTTTTATGGGATAGATATTATGCGTTCTCCTAATGAATCACCATTTGTTGAGTGCTCAACAAACCCTAAAAGTTCTGTGACCATTTCCTTTTGGGTACCACTTTGTTTTCTACCTTTGATTGTTTTCACCTTGGTTTGAAACTGATAATCCACTTATCTTATATGTTTCATGTCTTGAGTTTCTCTCAAACATACAACAAAGAACCATCTTAAGAGACACAATGATTACTCAAGGAATCAGCGACCCAGAATTCTCTTGGCTCACTTGTGGAGTTCGGCATCGACGAAATATTAAGGTGGCGAAAATCGTTTGGGAAGTCAAAGTAGCCAAGTGCCGACCTTCTTCAGTGCCGGCCGATAAGAGTATCTCTTTCTTACTAATACATCCTCGAAAATATTTTTCCAAAGGTCGATCCTTTCGTCTTTGGAAAAAAATGTAATCATAAGCACCGCACAAAAGGAGTCCCACCGCCAGCTGTCAACACCTGAAATGTTCCCCTAATCACCAACCCCAATGTCATCGATATCAAGAGTTTTATCAAGCAGATAACAATATTGATAAACACTCTAAGTAGTAGTCGATCCCCAATCTTTATGAAGGTGAGACGTGACAAGACATTTAACCCTGAGCTGTGTCAAGTACTCTGCATTCAAATCTTTAGTTAATTTGTAGATTGCACATTAGTTCAAATTTAACTAATTGATAGGACTGGTAGTATCTCCCACTTATATTCTTCCAAGTCATTTTGTATGATCCCATCCTACACAGCAAGAAATTCAGAACAAACAGGAGAAAAAAGTTATCAGTCCAGGGGAAGCATCCGAAGTCCAGTGAGTATTAAATAGTTATCTTAGCAAGCATTACAAGTATGGGTCCGCTTACGGTTTACACTTCATTTTTATATGTTCTCACTCGATGTTTCTCTGTATACATGTTTAAAGGGCGTCTTTTATTGCAGAAACAATGCCTTCGAAGAAGCCATCCACCAGAAAATCACCAAGGGTGCCAAATCTGAAAGAATTGGAAATAGGAGAAGGCTCCTCCCCAACAATTTCTTGACAATTAGAGTTCGCCACTAAGCCGATGTTTGTCATTAAGAAAATCACCAAGGAACCCTTTGTCCAACCCCCAACTTTCAGAGATACAGAGGCAAGCATTGGAGCAAAGAAAACTTTTCCTTATTGGGAAGAAGTCTTCAAGAAGATCAACAAAGAAGAACCCCTCAAATATACTCCGCACAATGATCCTGATATAAGGAAGCTCGATGACGAGGTCCTCCCAAACATTTGCAGGGCTTACCTGCACATGGTGGCAAGCCAGTCTCCATTTTTTCCTTGCGTCGATCTCTTAAAGTGGTTCATTGATCACACTGATGCATATAAATCTTTGATCAATGATGACAATGGAGAATGCATCAGGGTTTTCCTGCCATTAGAATTTCAAAAATACTACAAAATCAATGAGTCTATAGAAAAGTTGAGCATTGATTTCATGCTGAGTTTCTATGCCTCACACGACACAAGAAAAATAATGGCATCCTGGTGGAGGGAAGACAAAAAATTCTTGAATCATACTTCTGGCTGGTACCCGACGATCAATCTCAGGGAACCGTGTGCCTATATCATGGCCCTTCTCTCCAGGTTGCTGGGGGAGAAAGACTGCTCTCAGTTTTCGGAATCTTGGATGCCTCTAGATTTCACAGTCACCATTTCAGGCACCAGTTTCAATTGGAGTGCTATAATTTCTAAAAGGTTGAGCACCTACATAAAACAGGCTCAGACGCCAAAGGAGGGAGATACCCCCACCTTCTACATATCCTCATATCTACTGGACATCATCTGTTCCAGGAATTATTTTGATGGGATTAACCTGAATTGGCACCCTTCAGAGCTCGCAGTCCATGTATACTTCAACATCTTGTGGGAAAACAGGTACAATAAATCCTATGTTGTTTTCTGTGATCATTTTACTGTGCCCATTTAGTTCTTTCTCTTTATGAAAGAATGCCCGAGATTATCAGACGAAGCAAAGAAGGTCATAGTCAAAATTGGTCACTGGTATTTAGATGAAGGAGAAACCTACATCAGGGTTTTTGGTGTCACATGGGCACCCCATTTATTGCCCATTTATGTTCCCGACCAGCTAGTGGTAGGATAAATCTGCTATCAAACCATCCTACAAGTATACAATGCAACTTTAGTGAAAGACAAGAAGATGGCTTCCATGCCGTATGGGTTTCATATCATCTTCTGCATGGTCAAAGACACCGCACATGCTAAACAACTTGGGCTAGGTCAATTGGAATTTTGGTTCCAAACTGGTCAATTCCGCAAACATGATCCCAAGGGATTGGTCCTGCAACACGCGTCACAAGTATCATCTTGTTGGCCCTATGCCCATGATCAGTTTGAGGATGAAATTTTCACCAAGAATGCTCAAGACTGGGATGTGATGGTAGCCAGGAAGGTTGATCCTAGAGGAACTTGGTTTAGAACTATGAACTATGAAGAGCAGGCCACATTTTTGGAGCAGGCAGTTCAGGGAATTGGTTGACGCCCTGAAGAAGCAATAGCATATGAATTGGAGGAAGAAACAAATGATCCCCAAGAAGACATTGAGGTTGCAGAAACTCATCAGGGATCCCCGGTACAAATTAGAGTTTCCCTTGAAGATCAAATGGCTTGAGAGAGTAGCGTACTTTTATACCAACAAACTCAACTACTAATGAAGCGGATGCAGGATGACCCATATCTTTCCATAATACCCGTGATTCCAACTACCATCCAAAGTGTCCCGATGAAGTCAAGTGGCCTTGGTCCCACAGGTCCCGATAACACCAATGGGTCAGGTAATCCCAAATCCATGACACCACCAATCTACCCCTCGAAAGGAGGAACAACTCAACTAGAGATAGGTTGGGTGTCGATAGAAATGCAAGTGTTGAATCCATTGAGCACGCTTAGACATATATATAGTGACGATAAGAGCCCAAATCCCCCCAGTGGAACCCCAGTACGTTTCCAAGAAGAATCAGGTCCCGAAAAAGACTCCTTCCCCATGTCCCGAAAAGACCTCTTCCCCTAGACCCGAGGATCGTGATGAGGAGGTCCCACAAAAGGAAGTTGAATATGAAGGTGGTATCAATGCAGGAAAGTCCGATGAACCGGAAGCAGATGCAGGCCCGAGTGATGAGCCTCTGTAAAAATAAATTGGTAGTTCCATGGCCAATGAGCAAGTAAGTGACAAGTCTATACACGACACCTCTATTATACCCAATACTCAGATCCCCAGTGAGCAACAAGTAGAAGTTTGATCTACAAGGAAGAACGAAGAATTTCGAGAGCCCACTCTCGAACAAATATACATTGTAGGAAGCTTTGGAAACAATCTCACATGGGGTGATCAACAGATACTAGACCCGATAGATGAGGTTGCAGACATCTATGCGATCTCTTATGATCAAAAGAGAAAGGCTATCATTCAGAGGACAACAAAGAAGAGAATAATAACCTTGGATCATTCCATCATAGTCACCACTGAGGAGAATTTAATAAATACAATAGACGCCCGTATGTCTGAGCTGATTGGTGTGGGAAGAGCCATGTCAGAGGCCGCCTAGGACAGAGCTAGGAGAGATGAAAAGGATCTTGCCGCCGCCCAAAAGGAGCTCAAACACTTGTCCAATATTGCCAATTACTATAATGGTGCTACACAAACCATTGTGTATCTAAAAGATGAATTAGGTAAAGTTTATGATGAGTTCAAGAAGGAAAGACACCTCTTAATCTCAAATATAGCCAAATTTCAGGAAGACACTCTCATGGCACTCACGACATGTAAGGAAATGGAGCGATGGTATGAGAAGGCGCAACAGGTAGTGGAGAGGCTCAATTTTATTGAGGCAATCCAGAAAGGCCGAGAAAAGGAAGACCACGACATTCGGCTAGTAAGCAAAAGGAGTCTCAATCTCATGAAGGGATCGGCCAAATACTGGGCTAAAATGTCTCAAGTTACACATGGATAAATCCAGGAACAATGGGCCAGATGTCAGAAGCACTGGGATAAAATCAATAAAATAATGAAAGATATCGGACTTTCCGAGTTTGGTACCCCTGATATGTTTACTAATCTAAATGAAATAATCAAGTTGTGCACCAAAAAAGATGCGTTATGGACCGAAGAATGTGCAAAGGACATCAGAGGGATACATGTGACTCCAATGGAACAACACAGATTTCCATGGGCCAACACCTGTGAAGAACTCTTTATCAAATGGTCTGATTATGAAAGAAGCCACTCTTTTCAAGAGACATCTGGGGTGGATTGTTGAAAGACTGTTATATGATAATGCCACGTGGCAATTTTTTATTATATCAAATTGTATTTAGTCGTTAATTATTGTTAAACTTTATATTATAAATAGAGACATCTACCAGTGAGTCAAAGGTCGATGGTTGTTGCAAGAACTCTTTCTTTTGGTTGTTGATAATTATTTTGAGACTTTTATGAATTGAGAAGTCCTTCTGGACCAAAGACAAGCTATCTTAATCAGATGTATGTGATTGGAGTTGGAGAAGAATTACTTCATTTCCTGTTCCATGAACGTTGCAGTAAATGAGTAAGAGAAATTGATTATGTTGTCAAGTTATGTGGTGCAATGTTTTGATGTTCTTTGCTTTAAATGATGAAGATAAATCGTTATGCTGTTATGTGATGAATGTTATGGTAGATGAATTATTTTTCTTACCATGATCTGATTACATATGTGTTTTCTTTCTGTTAATTAGTTCTCTTAGAAAATAATTGGATGTGCATTTGGTTGATGTATTATTACTAGGCCTTTTGGCATAAAATTGTTGTTTCCATGTTCGAGCAATGGGTTATCCCAAGTTCGACCTTTTCCCAATAGTTTAAACTTATGTCTTGTTGTTTGTCAAGTTGGTTTATACTGGCTTGCATCTCTCACACCAGCCCCACCCAAGAGAAATACATAAAAAGAATTGTCCTAACTGAGGAAGAGCCTCCAACAAAAGATACAAAAGCCCATCGATAATTTGGCCAGATCACAAGATCTAGAGAACCATTCCACTCCAAACGTTGTAGAGTCTAATTGGGCCTCGGTGGTGGGTTTGGTTCTTGCTATTGACTCAGGGGATTCAGGCCCCATCAAAAGGACTTTATGAAAATATTTTTAAACGAATCCCCATAACCTTCAAATTTTGATCTTATGAATAATTATGTTCTTCCAAAGTATTCTACTACATAATTCTCTTCAATATGTCTTGCAAATCTCTCCCTTGTAAATTTTGGTTTGAATATATATATGCAGAAAACCACAATATTTGAGCACCATATGTCATTTAGATTCTTTGATACACAATTTTTTTCACAAGGTATGGAAAATATTGGTGAAATATGGTACCGTCTGGTCCCTTTCCTAACGCAATGTGGTCCATCTTGTGTACTAGTCCTCGTAGCTTCCAACAGGGTAGAACTGTTATTTAATGGAATCCTTGAAGGAATCCCATGTGGGGGAGACTGAAAATATTGCATATTCCTCTGTGGCCCTTTTTTAAGAGTAATTATCCCACCAGTCCTTAACATGGGGGACGACCTTGAGGAGTGCAAAAGTAATATTTTCCCTATCGAAAAAATTGTGGATCGAAAAATACCCTTCACGCAAATTCAACCATTTATCTACAACATATGCATCTATTAGTCCTTCAAATAATGGAATATAAAAATTTACTTGTACCTTGAAGGGGGTTGCATGGCTGCTTGATGAAGATGCATCTCCTGTGGGAAGTCGCCGAAGGAGCTGTGCAAAGTTATCCATAATTGTGTTCCTTTGTTGTGCAAGGGCTTCCTCGAGAAATTTTTTAAAAGGATCTCCTGATCCATAATATTTATTCTTTTACCCCATGAGTTGTTGTTGGGCTTGGTGTGATCGATCTTGCAACCATCCGATTGGTTCGAGTCCCAACTTCTTGTACCCAGATCTTGTTGGGGACATGCATGAAAAAAAACAAATGAAGAGCATACTACTATGATACCATTGATCTGGATTTATGAGAGGAAAAAACGAATAATATATTGAATACAATAACACAAAGCTACAGATAAAAACAATAGATATCCAGTGAACAATAACTTAAATTGAATAAAGAAAATAGGCTGAAATTGTAAAACTGCAGAACTAAAAACAACTTGCTCGAATGGTGGTAGCTATCTATCAGAAGACATGTGGCTGCTATGTGCATCTATCTGAGAAAAACGATTAAAATGAGGCTCCAGAGGCGTTTTTAACATTACTCATGAATTCCAAAACCCTAGACATCCAAAAACCTAACCCTAGGAGAAGAAATGCCAAAAGTTATGTGGGCCCCGATGGGTAAGTTGGTACCTCAACTTCTCAGGGTCGTAACTTTTGCATATTATCTCCGTTTTAGGCATGTGATAGCCCATTGGAAAGATATTTTTGAGAAATACATATTAATCAATCAAAATTTGACTTTGTTTATAGTTTGACTATAGAAAGCCAAAAAAACATTGTTTAGGGCCCCAACATGGCCCTAGAAGTACAAAAAAGATGTACTAACATGAAAAATTCCACAATAAGATAGTTGGAATAGGTGGGAGGCCACCAATATCCACCTGGATTCTGTGTAGGGATTTAGGATAGACATGGAAGTGTATAACCCACAATTACAAAGAAATGTCATTATTATAGAGAAACATGTTGAACTAAAAACTGTCAAGAGGAGCCGGTTGGAATAGGTGGGTGGCCACCAATATCCACCTGGATCAACATGTGTGGGTAATGGGGCTTGATGTGTCATCGACTCAGCACCATTATGGTCAATAAGGTAGGTCAAATTGTGGAAGGAACAACTTCTACATATGAACTTAAATTGAGGTGATTTTTTAACCGTTGGAAAGCTCTAAGTGTGTATAACAGTGTCAAGGGTTTGCAAGCCATACTTGCAACATTTTGACCCCAAAATGCGT
>SNQJ01S0039211.1:154948-165858 GCA_010110895.2 Picea sitchensis
TTCTACGCCTCACACAACACAAGAAAAATCATGGCATCCTGGTGGAGGGAAGACAAAAAATTCTTGAATCGTACTTCTGGCTAGTGCCCGGCGATCAATCTCAGGGAACCGTGTGCCTATCTCATGGCCCTTCTCTGTAGGTTGCATGGGGAGAAAGACTTCTCTTGGTTTTCGGAAGCTTGGATGCCTCTAGCTTTCACAGTCACCATTTCAGGCACCAGTTTCAATTGGAGTGCTATAATTTTGAAAAAGTTGAGCACCTACATAAAACAGGCTTAGACGCCAAAGGAGGGAGATACCCCCACCTTCTACATATCCTCATATCTACTGGACATCATCTGTGCCAGGAATTCTTTTGATGGGATTAACCTGAATTGGCATCCTTCGGAGCTCGCAGTCCATGTATACTTCAACATCTTGTGGGAAAACAGGTACAATAAATCCTATGTTGTTTTCTGTGATCATTTTACTGCGCCCATTTAGTTCTTTCTCTTTAGGAAAGAATGCCCAAGATTATCAGACAAAGAAAAGAAGGTCATAGTCAAAATTGGTCACTGGTATTTAGATGAACGAGAAACCTACATCAGGGTTTTTGGTGTCACATGGGCACCCCATTTATTTCCCATTTATGTTCCCGACCAGCTAGTGTTAGGATAAATCTGCTATCAAACCATCCTACAAGTATACAATGCAACTTTAGTGAAAGACAAGAAGATGGATTTCATGCTGTATGGGTTTCATATCATCTTCTGCATGGTCAAAGACACCGTACATGCTAAACAACTTGGGCTAGGTCAATTGGAATTTTGGTTCCAAACTGGTCGATTCTCCAAACATGATCCCAAGGGATTGGTCCTGCAACATGCATCACAAGTATCATCTGGTTGGCCCTATGCCCATGATCAGTTTGAGGATGAAATTTTCTCCAAGAATGCTCAAGACTGGGATGTGATGGTAGCCAGGAAGGTTGATCCTAGAGGAACTTGGTTTAGAGCTATGAACTATGAAGAGCAGGCCACATTTTTGGAGCAGGCAGTTTAGGGAATTGGATGACGCCCTGAAGAAGCAATAGCATATGAATTGGAGGAAGAAACAAATGATCCCCAAGAAGACATTGAGGTTGTAGAAACTCATCAGGGATCCCCGGTACAAATTAGAGTTTCCCCTGAAGATCAAATGACTCGAGAGAGTAGCATACTTTTATACCAACAAGCTCAGCTACTAATGAAGCGGATGCAGGATGACCCATATCTTGACATAAGACCCGCGATTCCAACTACCTTCCAAAGTGTCCCGATGAAGTCAAGTGGCCTTGGTCCCATAGGTCCCGATAACACCAATGGGTCAGGTAATCCCAAATCCATGACACCACCAATCTACGCCTCAAAAGGAGGAACAACTCAACTAGAGACAGGTTGGGTGTCGATAGAAATGCAAGTTTCGAATCCCTTGAGCATGCTTAGACATATATATAGCGACGACAAGAGCCCAGAGCCCCCAGTGGAACCCCGATACGTTTCCAAGAAGAACCGAAAATACTCCTTCCCCATGTCCCAAAAATACCTCTTCCCCTAGACCCGAGGATCATGATGAGGAGGTCCCACAAAAGGAAGTTGAATATGAAGGTGGTCTCAATGCAGGAAAGTCCGATGAATCGAAAGCAAATGCAGGCCCTAGTGAGGATCCTTTGTAAAAATAAATTGGTAGTTCCATGGCCAATGAGCAAGTAAGTGACAAGTCTATACACGACACCTCTATTATACCCAATACTCAGATCCCCGGTGAAAAACAAGTAGAAGTTTGATCTACAAGGAAGAACGCAGAATTTCAAGAGCCCGCTCTCGAACAAATAGACATTGTAGGAAGCTTTGGAAACAATCTCACATGGGGTGATCAACAGATACTAGACCCGATAGATGAGGTCGCATACATCTATGCGATCTCCTATGATCAAAAGAGAAAGGCTATCATTCAGAG
This sequence comes from Picea sitchensis, assembly GCA_010110895.2. Classification (NCBI taxonomy): domain Eukaryota; kingdom Viridiplantae; phylum Streptophyta; class Pinopsida; order Pinales; family Pinaceae; genus Picea; species Picea sitchensis. The sequence goes on from SNQJ01S0039211.1 coordinate 156,926, forward strand.
AACAACAAAGAAGAGAATAATAACCTTGGATCATTCCATCATAGTCACCACTGAGGAGAATTTAATAAATACAATAGACGCCTGTATGTATGATCTAATTGGTGTGGGAAGATCCATGTCAGAGGCCACCTAGGACAGAGCTAGGAGAGATGAAAAGGATCTTGCTGCCGCCCAAAAGGAGCTCAAACACTTGTGCAATATTGACAATTACTATAACGGTGCTACACAGACCGTTGTGTATCTAAAAGATGAATTCTGTAAAGTTTATGATGAGTTCAAGAAGGAAAGACACCTCTTAATCTCAAATACATCCAAATTTCAGGAAGACACTCTCATGGCACTCGTGACATGTAAGTAAATGGAGCGATGGTATGAGAAGGCGCAACAGACAGTGGAGAGGCTCAATTATATTGAGGCAATCCAGAAAGGTCGAGAAAAGGAAGACCACGACATTCGGCTAGTAAGCAAAAGGAGTCTCAATCTCATGAAGCGATCAGCCGAATACTGGGCTAAAATGTTTCAAGTTACACATGGATAAATCCAGGAACAATGGGCCAGATGTCAGAAGCATTGGGATAAAATCAATAAAATAATGAAAGATATCGGACTCTCTGAGTTCGGTACCCCCGATATGTTTACTGATCTAAATGAAATAATCAAGCTGTGCACCAAAAAAGATGCGTTATGGGCCGAAGAATGTGCAAAGGACATCAGAGGGATACATGCGACTCCAATGGAACAACACAGATTTCCATGGGCCAACACCTGTGAAGAAATCTTTATCAGATGGTCTGATTATGAAAGAAGCCACTCTTTTCAAGAGACATCTGGGGTGGATTGTTGAAAGACTGTTATATGATAACGCCACGTGGCAATTTTTTATTATATCAAATTGTATTTAGTCGTTAATTACTGTTAAAATTTATATTATAAATAGAGACATCTACCCGTGAGTCAAAGGTCGATGGTTGTTGCAAGAAATCTTTCTTTTGGTTGTTGATAATTATTTTGAGACTGTTATGAATTGAGAAGTCCTTCTGGATCAAAGACAAGCTATCTTCATCAGATGTATGTGATTGGAGTTGGAGAAGAATTACTTCATTTCCTGTTCCATGAATGTTGCAGTAAATGAGTAAGAGCAATTGATTCTGTTGTCAAGTTATATGGTGCAATGTTTTGATGTTCTTTTCTTTAAATGATGAAGATAAATCGTTGTGCTGTTATGTGATGAATGTTATGGTAGATGAATTATTTTTCTTACCATGATCTGATTACATATGTGTTTTCTTTCTGTTAAATAGTTCTCTCAGAAAATAATTGGATGTTTATTTGGTTGATGTATTATTACTAGGCCTTTTGGCATAAAATTGTTGTTTCCATGTTCGAGCAGCGGGTTATCCCAAGTTCGACCTTTTACCAATAGTTTAAACTTGTGTCTTGTTGTTTGTCAAGTTGGTTTATACTGGCTTGCATCTCTCACACCAGCCCCACCCAAGAGAAATACATAAAAAGAATTGTCCTAACTGAGGAAGAGCCTGCAACAAAAGATACAAAAGCCCATCGATAATTTGGCTAGATCACAAGATCTAGAGAACCATTCCACTCCAAATGTTGTAGAGTCTAATTGGGCCTCAGTGGTGGGTTTGGTTCCTACTATTGACTCAGGGGATTCAGGCCCCATCAAAAGGACTTTACGAAAATATTTTTAAACGAATCCCCATAACCTTCAAATTTTGATCTTATGAATAATTATGTTCTTCCAAAGTATTCTACTACATAATGCTCTTCAATATGTCTTGCAAATATCTCCCTTGTAAATTTTGGTTTGAATATATATATGCAGAAAACCACAATATTTGAGCACCATATGTCATTCAAATTCTTTGATACACAATTTTTTTCACAGGGTATGGAAAATATTGGTGAAAAAATGGTACCGTCTGGTCCCTTTCCTAACACAATGTGGTCCATCTTGTGTACTAGTCCTCGTAGCTTCCAATAGGGTAGAACTATTATTTAATGTAATCCTTGAAGGAATCCCATGTGGGGGAGACTGAAAATATTGCATATTCCTCTGTGGCCCTTTTTTAAGAGTAATTATCCCTCCAATCCTTAACATGGGGGACGACCTTGAGGAGTGCAAAAGTAATCTTTTCCTTATCAAAAAAATTGTGGATTGAAAAATACCCTTCACGCAAATTCAACCATTTATCTACAACATATGCATCTATTAGTCCTTCAAATAATGGAATATAAAAATTTACTTGTACCTTGAAGGGGGTTGCATGGCCGCTTGATGAAGATGCATCTCCTGTGGGAAGTCGTTGAAGGAGCTGTGCAAAGTTATCCATAATTTTGTTCCTTTGTTGTGCAAGGGATTCCTCGAGAATTTTTTTAAAAGGATCTCTTGATCCATAATCTTTATTATTTTCCCCCATGAGTTGTTGTTGGGCTTGGTGTGAACAATCTTGCAACCATCCGACTGGTTCGAGTCCCAACTTCTTGTACCCATATCTTGTTGGGGACATGCATGAAAATAAATAAATGAAGAGCATACTACTATGATACCATTGATCTGGATTTATGAGAGGAAAAAAATGAATAATATATTGAATACAATAACACAAAGATACAGATAAAAACAATAGATATCCAGTGAACAATAACTTAAATTGAATAAAGAAAATAGGCTGAAATTGTAAAACTGCAGAACTAAAAACAACTTGCTCGAATGGTGGTAGCTATCTATCAGAAGAGATGTGGCTGCTATGTGCATCTATCTGAGAAAAACGATTAAAATGAGGCTCCAGATGCATTTTTAACATTACTCATGAATTCCAAAACCCTAGACATCCATAAACCTAACCCTAGGAGATGAAATGCCAAAAGTTATGTGGGCCCCGATGGGTAAGTTGGTACCTCAACTTCTCAGGGTCGTAACTTTTGCATATTACCTCCGTTTTAGGCATCTGATAGCCCATTGGAAAGATATTTTTGAGAAATACATATTAATCCATCAAAATATGACTTTGTTTATAATTTGACTATAGAAAGCCAAAAAAACATTGTTTAGGGCCCCAACATGGCCCTATAAGTACAAAAAAGATGTACTAACATGACAAATTCCACAATAAGCTAGTTGGAATAGGTGGGAGGCCACCAATATCCACCTGGATACTGTGTAGGGATTTAGGATAGCCCTGGAAGTGTAGAACCCACAATTACAAAGAAATGTCATCATTATAGAGAAACATGTTGAACTAAAAACTGTCAAGAGGAGCCGGTTGGAATAGGTGGGTGGCCACCAATATCCACCTGGATCAACATGTGTGGGTAATGGGGCTTGATGTGTCATCGACTCAGCACCATTATGGTCAATAAGGTAGGTAAAATTGTGGAAGGAACAACTTCTACATATGAACTTAAATTGAGGTGATTTTTTAACCGTTGGAAAGCTCTAAGTGTGTATAACAGTGTCAAGGGTTTGCAAGCCATACTTGCAACATTTGACCCCAAAATGCGTCGTTTAATGTCTAAAATTATATCTAGAAGGTTTCAGACCCCAAATATCCTCCTTAGGACCTGCTATTAAAATGGGCCCCACAAGCCAATTCCTCCAAGTTTTCCACCCAAAAATTACCAAGATAGATGAAAAGTTATATAATAATTCATTCTAGATCATACCTCCCCATTTAGGTGTTATATTTTCATTAGTTTTGTTAACATTAGATATACGATAACATTTTGATATTATTTTCACATTCAATAACCATATATTGAAATGTATAAGCAACAGATAAACAAGAATAGGAAGACACAAATATTTATCCTGGAAAAACCCCAAACTCAAGGAAAACCGCAACCAAATTTTCTTATTGAGAATATTCCAATACAACTATGAGAAAGCTCTATTCACAAGAGAAAACCAACAATGAAGAAAACTTGATAACACATACTTATCTCTTCTTATTGTCAAACCCTAGCGAGGGTAGACAATTGAGTGGCACCACATAACTGGCACAAGATAGGTGCATCACTAGAGAAATATAGTGCACCGCAAAATTAACACAATTGGCAACTGTAAACTACAACTGGACTGAAACAACTGGGCAACACCAAAAAAATTTAGCGCAAATCTTCCAGAGGTAGCACACAAGAGAAACTACTAAGGTCCACCAAGAATATCGTTCCCCAAGTAGGGCACACTCTCCAAGAGAACTAGAAACTATAAATAATGAAACTGTTGCAACTACCTAGTGCACACCGGAGAAGGAGAACTGTGTGTCTATGCAAATGAAATGACCCAAACTTGTATTTATACTAATATGGGAACTTGTCTAGGGCCAAATTCTTATTCTGGGTCTTCACATTTACTTTATTATTTATGTGGGCCGAATTCTATTCCTGGAAGTTATATTTCCACTTAAATTGTTTCCTATGGGCGAACTTCTCTTCCTGGAAATTATATTTCCACTTTAATTATTTCCTGTGGGCCGACTTATCTTATGTGGTCTTCTATTTCACTTTATTCTTTTCTGGGGTGTTCTTCAACTGTTCAATTGTCTTACTTTGACTTCTTGAAATCTTATTCTTTTCTAAGAAAAGTTGTCTAGGAGGGAATACCTCCTGCAACTACCAAAACATCAACACTCCCTCTTATATAGGGAGGTATTATTCCACGATGTTTCCTTCTAGTATCCCAATGAATACCCTGCAATCAACTAGTAGCCCCAGGCTACCACCAGGCCATCAATAGCTCAAATCTTCTGCCATAGTATCTACGACTATGCTACAATCAACTAGTAGCACACAACTACTACCATGCAATCCAGTAGTATCCATGACTATGTAGTAATCAATTAGTAGAACATAACTATTACCATGCAATCCATTAGTCTCCATGACTATGTAGTAATCAATTAGTAGCACACAACTACTACCATTTTTTCCAGTAGTACACAACTACTACAATAGTCTCCACGACTATGATGTGATGCTTCTCCTCTACCAACAATATTGTTCACACCCATCCATCTCACATGGCATGGTAAATACTGCCATCATAGCCCCATTCACACCTATCCACCTCACATGGTTCAGGAAAGGCTATGACATGGTCCAATACCATGCTACAAGTCTTATTCACACTTAGCCACCTCACATGGCATAATCAAGACTTGCACTAGGTTGTGATGTTTCTCCTCTCCCAATAGTCTTATTCTCACCTAGCCACCTCACATGGAATAGGAAATACTATGATCATAGACCTGTTCACACCTATCCACCTCTCATGGATTAGGTAAGGCTATGCTACAAGTATTATTCACACCTATCCACCTCACATGGCATAGGAAAGACTTGTACCAAGCTGTAAAATAATCCATTAGTCACCTCACATGAATGATCTGGGAAACCCTTGGCCAAAGGGGAAGCCTGATGGAGGAGAAACATCACACCCGCCTCTCAATGAGGGTGGAAATTATGCATCATGCCAAGCTTGTCTTTGAAGTACTCATACTTCACTCTAGACAGAGGCTTGGTGATAATTTTTGTTATCTTCTCATATGTGGATATGTATCGGAGCACCACGACTCCTCTCTACACCATGTATCGGATGTAATGGTATTTTATCTCTATATTCTTTGACTTGTCATGAAATACATGATTCTCTGAAATATTTACGCAAATTTGATTATAACAATGTATCAAAGTTGGTCCCAACTCTAGATCAAATAACCCTGCAAGCAAATTTCGAAGCCACACTGCTTCACGAATTGCAACACTAGATGCAATATACTCTGCCTCTGCAGTACTGATCACCATTGACATCTTTTTTCTTCTCAACCACGATATCATACATGATCCCAAACTAAAGCAACATCTTGATGTACTTTTCCTATCCACAACACTCCCCATCTAGTTAGAGTCTATATAACTCGGAAGCTTCACTTATCCATCCAAGATATATCTAAGTCCATATCCAACCATACCATGCAATTACCTCAACACATTCTTTGTTTCTATTCAATATAGATGTCCAGGATCAACCATGTACTGACTCAAGGTGTTCACTACAAAGCATATGCCCGGCTTGGTGTTAACTAGGTACATCAAGGATTTGATCAATTGTCTATACATCATGGGATCAACCAAATATGAATATGAATCACTCAAGAACTTTATATTCATGACCATAGGTGTTTCCATGGACTTGCATTCCATCATCCCAAATATTTGCAAGATCTCAACTGTATATTTTTCTTGGCTAAGGAAAATATCATCTGGCCTCTACCACACCTCTAGTCCCATCAAATCTAGATCCTTCATTTTATAATCTGAAGTGAGTTCCCTCTTGCACCCATCTATGATATTCTCATCTCCTATAAGAAACAGGTCATGCAATATCAATGGGAAACCATCCCCGAGCTAATCAAATAACAATCTTATTTGGAATACCATGCCTTGGGTGCCTGCTTAAGCCTATACAAAACTTTCTTCAATTTGTAGACATGAGACTCCTTCTCATGTATATTATTGCTGCTATATGTACACTTCTTCTTGATACTGGAGCAGTGTCTTATCATAATATTCTCCTTTCTGGGAGAACATTCTAGCCACAAATCTTGCTTTGTACTTCTCTATGTTTCCATATGCAACATACATGATCTTGTAGATCCACTTGGAAGTCACCACAAACTTCCCTCCAGAACCACTTTCCACACATCATCATAACATCATTCCATACTTTCTTCTTTGCAACTTGTTCACAAGTGGAAGGTTCTAAATCGATGATCTTCCTCATCAATGACACATAGCTGAAAAACTTGTGTGGTCTCTTGCTCTCTCTAGAACCAAGGAAAAAATACATATCCCAATCCTTCTAACTGGATGCCTCCTATGTCACTGTAGCAAAGTATAATGAAACAAGGGAATCATCCCAGAAGGTCTCATATCTCCTAAAAGTATTTGAATCTTTGATCTAGCCTCCTCAAATCATGGAACCTGTCTTTCTATCCTGGAAGATGTGTCTCTCTCTCCCACCTGAATCTGAGGGGAAACTTCCTCTAAATGATATGGTCTTCCTTTGAGTAAACTGAATCTCTCTGAGATCAAGGTCACTCTGAGCCCACATGCTCCCTCTAAAGCTTGAATCCCTATGAGTCTATATAATCTCTTGAGCCATATGTTCCCTTTGCATCTGTTGACCTCCTCTGAATTCTGATCTCCTATGGATTGTACTGGGAGGCTGCTCCTTCCTACTTGATCCTGAGGGATGAATCCCTCTAAAATTTGTCTCCTTCTGAAATGGTACTTGGTGGTTCCACCTTCCTCACCACTGGTGGATCCATTTTCTCCTCCTCGTGATATGGCTCATCAATTCCATATATATTCAAAGTATCACAGATCCATGTTGGTCTCTTCCTGGTCACTGCAATGATTCTAGGTAGGCCCTTCTGGATCTACTAATTCTTCCTGATGATATGAAGATTGATCAACTAAACTAGAGGTATCTGCATGGTCATCTTTGGAGCTTTGTTCTCCTTACAATCAATCTCCATATGTGATACTCTATATCTTGCAAAAGTACCCTTCTTTCTAGACGGTTCTAACTTCATCCTCTCTTTTTTCGGTACATGGATGTATATTCTAATGTATACAACTTCTTGTCTGGATAGTCTGTTCCATGTCTCAAACTAGAGACTGTCTAATCTATTTCTTCCTGCAACTATCATTATAGCTCCCTCTCATAGCTATCACTTGTGACCTACCAAGAACAAAAGCAACAACAAGGGAAAATAACAGAAAAAAACAATATTCTTATGATAAGAACGATAATAAAAAAAAGAATGGGAACAATTTTCATAGTATCTCCTTCTCATAGCTATCAGCTTCTCATAACTATCACCTGTGACCTGCCTGAGACAAGAGCCAATACAATAACAAGAAATAAAAACAACACTCTTCCAGTTTTGTGACCAATCATTCCTCCATAGTAACCTACCCAGAACAAGAAACAAGAACAACAACATCTCCATGGTAACTTCCATGAAATTTACAAGATAACCTATCTAGGACAAAGTCAACAACCAAGAACATCTCCTAAAATAGATCAATTTCATTTTGTAAATAAGTGCATCATTATTACATGATGATCATTGCAATAAAAATATTCAAGTGTCACTAAACATTTGATAACAATAACAGTAATATAATTCTAAAGATTGCTACCATATCATTTTGATCTAAACCCGTTCTAATACCATGTTAGATTTTCATTAATTTTGTTAACATTATATTTACCATAGAATTTTGATCTTTTTTTCACATTCAATAACCATATAATGAAATATATAGGAAACAGATAAACAAGCACAACAAGACACAAATATTTATCCTGGAAAAACCGTAAACTCGGGGAAAAACCCAACCAACTTTTCTTAGAGAGAATATTCCAATACAACCATGAAAAAACTCTATTCACAAGAGAAAACCAACAATGAAGAAAACTTGATAAAAAATTATTATCCGTTCTTCTTGTCAAACCCTAGCGAGGGTAGACAACTGAGTAGCACCACTGAACTGGCACAAGATAGGTACATTACTAGAGCAATATATCACACCACATAACTGACACAACTGGCAACTGCAACTAGCACGAAACAACTGGGAAACACCACACAACCTTAGCAAAAATCTTCAAGAGGTAGTGTACAGGAGAAACCACCAAGAGACACCAAGAATATCCTTCCCCAAGTAGGGTGCACTCCCCAAGAGAATTAGAAACCATAAATAATGAAGCTGTTGCAACTGCCTAGTGCGCACTATAGAAGGAGAACTGTGTGTCATTGCAAATGAAATGATCCAACCCTGTATTTATACTAATATGGGAGCCTTTATGGGGCTGACTTCTTATTATGGGTCTTCACATTTAC
>SNQJ01S0039211.1:165868-177375 GCA_010110895.2 Picea sitchensis
TTAGGATTCAATGATATACCGTAGTTCCTGCATCTCCCAAAAATCTAAGTTAAGTGTTGGATGTGTTTTTCTCTATTCTTCGAATACACTGTTACATCATCTAAATATACTACCACACACTTATTTATAAGTCCCTGAAAATCCACATCCATGGCCCTATGGAAGGTCACTCCCATGTTAATTAAGTCAAAAGGCATGTGTTTATAAGTGAAGGTTCCCCACTTGGTTCAGAAGGTAGTCTTTAATCAGTCTTCCTTTGAAACCAACACTTGATTGTACCCTGAGAAACCATCCATCAGAGAGAAAACTACCAAACCCGACACGGTATGTAGGAGTTTATCCATCAGCGGGACAGGATAATTGTCCTTTTCCGAAGCTCTATTGAGGTTCTGAAAATCTACGCACAATCGAATTTATCTCGATTTTTTTCTCACCGGAACAAGATTTTCTACCTAGGCAGAATGCCTGACTTGGAAACTTATATTCTCATCTAAAAGATTCCTTAACTCCAGATACATGAGAGGTTCCTGGGATGGATGATACTTTCGGAGTTCCTGTTGGAAAGGCTTCATTTCAGGCTTCAACGGGATGGTGTGTTGAATAATGTGGGTGTCATACATTTTTAAATATTTATAGGACCAAGCGAAAACATCTTGGTATTGTCTGAATAATTTGAGGTAGGCTTTCATCTCTTCCTTAGATATAGTTTTGTCGATATTTGCACGCTTTGGGTTTTCTGGGGTCCCAAGATTTACCGTTTCATGGAGGGGACAAGAGATACAAGTCTTTGCTTTTTGGGGTTCTTTAAATTGTTCCTTTAGATCAAACGGAGTTTCTAGGTTAGCTATCCCTTTTGGGATTGTGTGAGCCTTTGATTTATCCATATGCTGGTCAGCCTGAGAATCAGTTTATGTTAGTTGCTCTTGGAACTCTTCATCGTCGATGGCGAGATCTTTGAAATTGTCTTGATTGGTTAAGAAATTTATGATCTGTTCATATCCTTCAAAGACTTTCAAATTAGAGATTTTATTAGGTACCGATGGCTTGTAGAGCAGTTCCACAGTGAATCAGGAGGCTTCATAATCCTTTAAAGGCGATAGTCTAGAAGCGATTGTGGCTAAGGAGTCGGCAAGAACATTTTTTTCTCTAGGAATTGCAGTGATATGGAATGCCTCAAAGCGTTCTGTTAACCGATGGACCTCCCGTTGGTAGTTATTAATATGAGGTGAATTGCAATGTACAATATTCCTTACTTGTTTAACAATGATTTCAAAATCTCCAAAAACTTTCAGCTCCTTGATGACCAAATCTATGGCTTTCTTTAATCCTTGTACTTGAGCTTCATACTCAGCAGTATTGTTGGTGCACTTGAATTCTATTCTACCGGAAAAGAAATGATGTTTACCTTTATGATCGATAAGGATGCACCCTTCTCCTAACCCTTCTTGCGATTTGGATCCATCAAAATAGAGGGTCCAGATTTGTGAGCAATAGTCGCTCCTTTCTCTCCTATCATTGGGGTTTTGTTCTCCGATCTTTTCTTGCGGTAGTCCTAGCGCGGGGCTTTGACAAAAGAGATAATCTTCTATTGGCATCGGGGATTCTTCTTGGAAGATAATTTCGGATTTTTGAGTAAGCGGAACATTGGATAGGAGAGGAGCAAATTTTTTGAAGTGAGAATCACAAGAATAATTTCCCAATGTGGGGAAATCGGTAGAGGCAGGTTCGTTGGGGATTTCCAAATCAGTGACTGTATGCTTCAGGTATTTCTCCCTATCAATCCTGATCATGTTCTTATATCCTTTCATCGATAGCCAAAGGTGCACCCATTCTGTGGTAAAATATCCATTTAGATTTTCGGACCAATCTCGGCTCAATAATAGCCCATATGCCTCAGGGATATCCACCACAACGATGTCAATCACCTACATGAAATTAGGATGAGTGGCTATCCTGATCATCACATCTTTGAGTTCCCCCATGACCTTGACCTGGGTCCTGTCCAATTGTATGACATACTTATCACTTTTTAGAGGGACAACACCTAATTTATTACAAATGGACAAGGGCATGACATTAGAAGAAACCCCAGAATCCACCAAACAATTGTGGATATTCCTATTGAAGACTTCAAACGTTAAAAGGAAAGGTGGTACGAAAGGCCTCTCTCTCCTACCTCTTGAGTAGGTGTTTATGGTTGGTTTTATTGCTAAATATGTAGGGGGTAGATTCTTCCTCTGACTATCTCTAGTGGTCGGGTTTTCTACTGAATTCAGAGCTTGCAACAGAAGGTCTTTCTGCTGAGGGATTCTACATATGTCTATAACTGACAAATTGGCTTTCAGCTTCTTCAAATCTTCTACTACATTGTAATCTAATTTAGGATAATCATGAGTATGGATGATTATAGGATTTTTACCGGGAACGAAAGGTATTTTCAGGCGATCAGGAGTTAACTTACTTTGCGAGGCATAGGTGGCATCGGTATCTTTTGGGTTAGGTTGACCCTTAATACTTGTTTGTACTGTCGATACCTCTATGTGTTTTTCCCGAGACTCAAATAGATTACCTGAAGACGTGATCATGTCAATATCCCATATCAGCATGGTTGTGTCTTGTGGTGGTCAATCTCTTCCTGATCGACAATATTCAAGGCCGAACTGCTGGATGATTTGGTCAGGGAGACTTCGTTCAGAAAATGATTGGCTATTAAATTCATGGCATGAGCCCATTGAGGGCATTCCCTTTCTGAATGGTTCTCTTGGTGGTAAGTATAAAAAGAATCAGATGAAACATTCCCTATATCAATGTTTAGGTTGGCTGGGAGAGGTTCAATTGCTTTGAAAGGCTGGTTTGTTTTAAAGAAAGGCTTATAGGGTCTTTGGCCTTGGTTTCCCTCACCTGCATTTATTTTCATATCTATAATCTCATTTGATAGTTTCTTGACCATGCGTTGCAGGCCTTCTATATCTCCATTTCCCTTATCGGGAGTTGGTTCAACTAGTTTCCCCGACGGTCTTGTCAAAAGGAGTCCTCTCCTGGGAGGGGGATGGATTTCTTTTCTCACTAGAGAGGTCTAGCCTTCTTTACATCCTTTCATCTGGAACTCTATCGTCTTGGCCTCTTTGAAATTCTCCGCAAGGGTTTTCCTAGAGGCTCTTTTAACGAACATGGAAATAGAGGCCAAAAGCGCATTGGCATAAACCTCGTTTTTCAACTCTTGGGTTGGTTTCGCCACGGGCTGAAATTTGTTTAGGATAGCTGTGAATATTTGATTGAAATATTTGACCCTCTCTTTAGGGTTCATGGTGGCCGCGAATAATTCAGCCATCAGGGCTCCCATGGTAGTTTCTTCGGTAAATTTGTCTAGAAAATATTTTTGGAACTTAGTCCAGCTGGTTATAGATCCTACTGGAAAATTAAAATACCATGTGGAGGCTAAATTCTCAAAGGTGTAGGGAAAACGTCTGCGTACTACATCTTCATGTTGAATGTTCATAAGCCTAATCACGAGTATAAATTTCTTGATACGATCTTTGGGCAATTCTGAGGTTTCAAGATCATACTTGGGGAGCAGCTTCTTCGGGTGCCAAGGGGGTTTGTGTACTTGTCCAGGGATGGCCATGGCATCCCCGACCAACCAAGGTTGGTTTTCTTGAAGTGGAATTTCTCTTTCCTCCTCACGACCATTATTCCCTTCCATATATTTGGATTCGGAGTCAGGCTCTTCCTCTTCCGAAAGGTCATTTGGCTTGGAGATGTTGTCGGCTAGCATCTCGGGTATTAGATCAAGAGATTCTTGTATTTCGGTAATCGCAAAATCTATTAAGTCTTCAACAAAGTGTACAAAAACTTCATCGGGAGTGCTAACTACTAGTCTGCTTTATTTTTTTCTTCGAGGGAGGATAGGAGTGAAGGGAAATGCGTCGGTTTTTCGGGCATAGGCTCTGGTAATTCTCCTAAACTGATTCACTTCCTCGTGAGGGACGACGTAAGGTATTTCAGGGTGAAAAGGTTCTCCCTTAGAATGGGGTGAGCTATCCGCTTTGGGAGTACTCAGTAAACGTGGGTTGTCTGTAGGATAACTAGCCATGCATGTGGGCCGTTACGAATTTTTAGGTTGTTTGAAATGTTTATATAACTTATATACTCAGGCATTCACTCTTCAGGACCTCCTTCTAGCGCTAGTTCTATTGATGGGGCCTAAATCCCTTGACTCAACATCAGGAACCAAACCCGCCACCGCGACCCAATTAGACTCTACAGCGTTTGGAGTGGAATGGTTCTCTAGAGGCTCTTCCTCAGTTAGGACAATTATTTTTCTGTATTTCTCTTGGGTGGGGTTGGTGTGAGATATGCAAGTCAGTATAAACCAACTTGACAAACAACATGACATAAGTTTAAACTATTGGGAAGAGGTCGAACTTGGGATAACCCGCTGCTCGAACATGCAAACAATGATTTTATGCCAAAAGGCCTAGTAATAATACATCAACCAAATGAACATCCAATTACTGTCTGAGAGAACTAATTAACAAAAATAAAGCACATATGTAATCAGATCACAGTAATCAAAATAATTCATCTACCATAACATTCATCACATAACAACACAATGATTTATCTTCATCATTTAAAGCAAAGAACATCAAAACATTGCACCAGATAACTTGACAACATAATCAATTGCTCTTACTCATTTACTGCCATGTTCATGGAACAGTGTTGGGGCTCAGAAATGTCCTATTCTCATCCACCTTTCCCTTCATCATTCTTCACATTTCATCGCCCCATTAACCTTTCATGATATCATTTCTATAAATATACTTGGGTTTCACCTTATTGTTCTCCACATTATTCATTTTAGTATTTAAAAGGAATTTGTGATTAAATGTTAGAAAATCAACATGTTTTCATATATATCTCAAATATGTGTGAGCTTTGTAATGTGTAGGAATATATGTGAAGAGTTAATTCAAAGGACTTCTCAAATGCTTATAACTCCACCATTTCAATGTTGAGGAGATAATTCAATCCCATTCAAGGAGAAGATCATGGAGATTTGGTTAGAATATCTTATCTAAGATATATAAGAGATATGTGTGAGGATTTAAAGGGATTATATTTTGTAATAATAATGGGAAATAGGTTGAGAGAATAGTGGATCTGCAATTATGAGATGGTTATCTTCTTCATGTATATATAGAGAGTGCTCTCTCTTCATTTGATTAGCTTGAGTTTTTGGGATAGTCTTGTAATTAGGAGAAGGGATTCTGGCTTTGTTATTCTTTCATGTTTTTGTCATTTGACTATTGTAATATAATTTGACATTGATATATATTGTGTGAGCTCACATATTATTGTAATATAATTTGAGATTGATATATTGTGTGAGCTCACATATGTTATTTGTCGTTAACTCTTCACATGTTGTATTGCTTTTCCTTTATGCAATTTCATGCTTTCCTAGATTAATGTTTCCTGCTTTCCTAGATTAGTTTTATTTCAGAAATTTAGATTAGATTACTTCTACTTCAGTCCTGCATATATAGTGCATGTGATTCGTAAGCCTACGAACCTCGGATTGACAAATTAAATGGTTGGGCAATTACTACAACGGAATTAAACAACAATATTTTTGCCTAACAAACAGGAAAGGAAGTAATTCTTCTCCAACTCCAATCACATACATCTGATGAACATAGCTTGTCTTTGGTCCAAAAGGACTTCTCAATTCATAGTAGTCTCAAAATAATTATCAACAACGAAAAGAAATATTTCTTGCAACAACCATTGACCTTTGACTCACTGGTCGATGTCTCTATTTATAATATAAAGTTTAACAATAATTAGCAGCTAAATACAATTTGAGCTAATCAAAAATCACCACGTGGCATTATCATCTAACAGTATTTCAACATTCCACCCCAGATGTTTCTTGAAAATGGTGGCTTCTTTCATAATCAGACCATCTAATAAAGATTTCCTCACAGGTGTTGGCCCATGGAAATATGTGTTGTTCCATTGGAGCCACACATATCCCTCTGATGTCTATCGCGTGTTCCCGATACTTCATGAGACTGAAGTTCAATTTCCGAAACATGGTTTGGGATTTGTTCGGATTTCCTATGAACTGTTTCACTTGCCCTGGCTTTGCATCGGTGACCTTTGCACATTCTTCAGCCCATAACGCATCTTGTTCGACACACAACTTGATTATTTCATTTGGATTGGTAAAAATATCTGGGGTATCGAACTCATGAAATCTGATATCTTTCATTATTTTATTGATTTTATCCCAGTGCTTCTGACATCTGGCCCATTGTTCTTGGATTTCTCCATGTGGAACTCAAGACATTTTAGCCCAGTATTCGGTCGATCGCTTCATGCGATTGAGACTCCTTTTACTTACTAGTTGAATGTTGTGGTATTCCTTTTCTCTACCTTTCTGGATTGTCCCAATATACTCAAGCCTCTCCACTGCCTGCTATGCCTTCTCATATCATCGCTCCATTTCCTTACATGTCACGAGTGCCATGAGAGTGTCTTCCTGAAATTCAACTATATTCAAGATTAACATGTGTCTTTCCTTCTTGAACTCATCATAAACTTTACTGAATTCATATTTTAGATACATAGCAGTCTACGTAGCACCCTTATAGTAATTGGCAAGATTATGCAAGTGTTCAAGCTCCTTTTGGGCAGCGGAAAGCTCCTTTTAATCTCTCCTGGATCTGTCCTGGGCGGCCTATGAGAGGGATCTTCCCACACCAATCAACTCAGACGTACGGGCGTCTGTTGTATTGATTAAATTCTCCTCAGTGGTGACTATGATGGAATGATCCAAGGTGATTATTCTCTTCTTTGCGGTCCTCTAAATGATAGACTTTCTCTTTTGATCATAGGATTTCGCATAGATGTCTACGGCCTCATCTATCGGGTTTGGTATCTGTTGATCACTCCATGTGAGATTTTTCCCAAGCTTCCCATAGTGTATATTTGTTGTAGAGTGGGCTCTCGAACTTCTTTGTTCTGCCTTGTAGATCCAACTTCTAGTTGTTTCTCACCAAGGATCTGAGTATTGGGTATAATAAAGGTGTCGGGTATAGACTTGTCACTTACTTGCTCATTGGTTGTGGAACTGTCGATTTATTTTTGCGGAGGCTCGTCACTGGGGCCTGCATTTTCTTCCGGTTCATCGGACCTTCCTGCATTGAGACCACCTTTAGCTTCAACTTACTTTTGTGGGACCTCCTCATCACGATCCTTGGGTCCAGGGGAAGAGGTATTTTCGGGACTTGAGGAAGGAGTCTTTTCGAGACCTGTTTCTTCTTAGATGCATACTGAGGTTCCATTAGAGGGCTCTGGGATATCATCGTCGCTATATATATGTACAAGCATTCTCAAGGGAATGGGCGCTTGTGTTTCTATCGACACTCAACCTGTCTCTAGTTGAGTTGTTCCTCCTTCTGAGGGGTCAATTGGTGGTGTCATGGATTCGGGATTACCTGACCCATTGATGTTATCGGGACCTGTGGGACCGAGGCCACTTGACTCCATCAGGACACTTTGGATGGTAGTTGGAATCGCAGGTCTTATGGAAAGATACGGTTCATCCTGCATCCGCTTCATTGGTAGCTAAGCTTATTGGTATAAAAGTGCGCTACTCTCTCGAGATGTTTGATCTTCAGGGGAAACTCTGATTTGTACCGGGGATCCCTGATGAGTTTCTGCAACCTCAATGTCTTCTTGAGGATCATTTGTTTCTTCCTCCAATTCATATGCTACTGCTGCTTCAGGGTGTCGGCCAATTCCCTGAACTGCCTGCTCCAAAAATGTGGCCTGCTCTTCGTAGTTCATAGCTCTAAACCAGGTTCCTCTAGGATCAGCCTTCTTGGCTACCACCACATTCTAGTCTTGAGCATTCTCGGTGAATATTTTATCCTCAAAATGATCATGGGCATAGGGCCAATAGGACAATACCTGTGACACGTGCTGCAGGACCTATCCCTTGGGATCGTGTTTACGGAATCGGCTAGTTTGCAACCGAAATTCCAATTGACCTAGCCCAAGTTGTTTAGCATGTGCAGTTTCTTTGACCATGCAGAAGCCGATATGAAACCCATATAGTATGAAAGCCCGCTTCTTGTCTTTCACTAAAGTTGCGTTGTATCCTTGCAGGATGGTTTAATAGCAGATTTATCCTAACACTAGCCATTCAGGAACATAAATGGGAAATAAATGGGGTGCCCCTGTGACACCAAAAACCCTGATGTAGGTTTCTCGTTCATCTAAATACCAGTGACCAATTTTGACTATGACATTCTTTGCCTTATCTGATAATCTCGAGCATTCTTTCCTAAAGAGCAAGAAGTAAATGGGCGCAATAAAATGATCATAGATCACAGCATAGGATTTCTTGTACTTATTTTCCCACAAGATGCTAAAGTATATGTGGACTGTGAGCTCTGAAGGGTGCCAATTCAGGTTAATCCCAACAAAAGCGTTCCTGGCACAGATGATGTCTAGTAGATACAAGGCCATGTAGAAGGCGGGGGTATCTCCCTCCTTTGGCGTCTGAGTCTGTTTTATGTAGGTGCTCAACTGTTTAGAAATGATAGCACTCCACTTGAAACCGGTGCCTGAAATGGCGACTGTGAAAGCTAGAGGCATCCAAGCTTCTGAAAACTGGGAGCAATCTTTCTGCCCATGCAACCTATAGAGAAGGGCCATTAGATAGGCATACAGTTCCCTAAGATTGACCGTCAGATACCAGCCAGAAGTTTGATTTGTGAATTTTTTGTCTTCCCTCCACCAGAATGCCATTATTTTTCTTGTGTCGTGTGAGGCATATAAAATTAGCACGAAATCAATGCTCAACTTTTCTCCAGACTCATTGAGTTTGTAGTATTTTTGAACTTTTTATGGCAGGGAAACCCCAATGCATTCACCATTTTCATCATTAATCAAACATTTATGTGCATCGGTGTGATCAATGAGTATCTTTAAGAGCTCGACACAAGGAAAAATCGGACACTGACTTACCACCATGTGCAGGTAAGCCCTGCAAATGTTTGGGAGGACCTCGTCATCGAGCTTCCTTTTATCAGGATCGTTGTGTGGAGTATATTCGAGGGGTTCTTATTTCTTGATCTTCTTGAAGACTTCTTCCCAGCGAGGAAAAGTTGTGTTTTCTCCAATGCTTGCCTCTGTATCTCCGAAAGATGAGGTTGGAAAAAGGGTTCCTTGGTGATTTTCTTAATGATGGACACCGACTTAGGGGTGAACTCTAATTGTCGATAAACTACTGGGGAGGAGCCTTCTCCTATTTCCAATTCTTGCAACTTTGGCACCCTTGGTGATTTTCTAGTGGATGGCTCCTTCGGAGGCATTGTTCCTACAATCAAACCTGCCCTTTAAACATGTATACATAGAAACATTGAGTGAGAACATATAAAAATGAAGTGTAAACCATAAGTGGACCCATATCTATAATGCTTGCTAAGATAACTGTTTAATACTCACTGGACTTCGGATGCTTCCCTTGGACTGATAACTTTGTTCTCATGTTTGTTCTGAATTTCTTGTTGCACAGGATGGGATCATACAAAATGACTCAGATGAATATAAATGGAAGATACTACCAGTCCTATCAATTAGTTAATACAGGTGATAAATGCAGATTTCAAAATAAACCATTATTGGATCTCTGCCGCTGAGACTTAACTGATTGACGACGGGGGCACAGATGGAGATGCATTGTATCAATGAGTTTAACGGTTCCTTTTTTGATTCGTGCACGAGCTAGTAACTAATGCACGATCTACAAATGAACTAAAGCTTTGAATGCAAAGTAGTTGACACAGCTAGGGGTTAAACGTCACATCACGTCTCACCTTCATAAAGATTGGGGATTGACTACTACTTAAAGCGTTTATCAATATTGTTATCTGCTTGATAAAACTATCGATACCGATGACATTGGGGTTGGTGATCAGGGGAATGTTTTGGGCATCGATAGCCGGTGGTGGGACTCCTCCTTTTGTGAGGCGCTTATGATTACATTTTTCTGTCAAAGCTGAAAGGATCGGCCTTCAGAGAAATATTTTCCGAGGCTATATTCATAAGAAATAAATACTCTTATCAGCCAACACCGAAGAAGGTCAGCACTCGGCTGCTTTGACTTCCCAAACGATTTTCGCCACCTTAATCTTTCACCGATGTCGAACTCCTCAATTGATCCATGAGAATTCTGGGTCACTGATTCCTTGAGCATTCATTGTGTCTCTTAAGATGGTTCTTTATTGTATGTTTGAGAGAAACTTAAGACATGAAACATATAAGATAAATGGATTATTAGTTTCAAACCAAGGTGAAAACAATCAAAGGTAGAAAAAAAAGTGGTACCCAAAAGGAAATGGTCACAGAACTTTTAGGGTGTGTTGAGCACTCAACAAGTCCTTTAAACAATATTAAGATATTCACTATTTTATTATTTTTTCGAAATTTACATGAGAGTCATTTGCAATAGAGACATACTAGGGAGCATTGTGGAGCAAAAGATCAATACTTTGGAACAACAGACTTATTCAAAAGATCATACTTTGAAGGGTATGGTGATTGATTCAAACCCCTTTTGGAGCAACAAAATTATTCAGAAGATCAAAAATTGAAGGATTTTGTGATTCACTCAAAACCCTGCATAGTAAAAAAATTAAATTTTAATGTTGATTTTAATAACAATTTTTTTTACAATTTGTATATCTATTTAGATTTAATTAAAATTCCAAAAAATAATAAAAAAAAATCACCTTAGGGTTTAACTCCCTCTATCACTTCATAATTATGAATTTTCATTTTAAGCATTTTAGATTTAATAGGTTTTTGTTTCCATATAAAAGATGTTTGACATGTGATGCAAGGGGACCACTTATTGCATCAAATCCAAACCCTATTGGCCATGTCATGTGTTTTTTAAAAGTGGTTTCAGGTTATCAGTGCACCTATTTGAATATAACACACCGGTGCGCTTACAGATAAAGCGCATCGAAAATGATGCAACATAATTTAAAAAAAAAATCCATTCATCGGTGTGTAATTTTATTTGTTCATGGTATTTTTTTATTTTCATTTTTTTACTCTAGGAGCGGTGTTGTTAATGATACATATCACACCATTGTAATTTAAAGTATCTTTTTAAAATTTGTTTTTTTACATCGGTGTGTTTCATATATGGAATGCATCGGTGCTTTAATCTTATTAAAGCAAACCAGAAACCATTATTTTTACACTGAAAATTATGTGATTTATTTATAAAATATATTTAATAGCTTGTGTATTGAATGGTACAGGTTGTATATTGATAAAAAAAATGTGTGAGAATAGTTCAAGTAACAAAAATTCTGATTCACACAATGATAACACATCCAAAAAAAGCAAAAAAGACAAGTTCTTTGTAAATTCTATACAAAATTAATATGTTAAAAAGACAAGTTCTTTGTAAATTC
>SNQJ01S0039212.1:11211-27013 GCA_010110895.2 Picea sitchensis
CATAAAGGAAATTGTCCATTCGAGCCAGATCAACATAAAAAGGAATGAATTCAAATTGTCCTCCCAACTTTCCAATGAGTAGTCTTAGTGTATCCTTTGCTTGAACTCATATTTGACAACCTTTTGATGCTTGTGCCTGATGGTTACAATCTTCCTATCTATGTGAATCAACTTTCGAAGGTATATTTAGTGTAAATTCTAGAACATACAGAATTGTGTGAATCCTATATCTCTCCTCAATTAATTAATTGTTATGTATGTGTGATTTTCTAGTTATTTTCTTATTGAACAGTATTTTATTAAGGCTATGTGAATATTCACACTTCTTTTCATAGTTGTATATCTTGTCTCCTCATCTTCTCTGAATTTTGAGGTTCACATGATTTCTTTCTGTTAAAATATATAAGGTATACTCATGGATTTCCAACTTGTATGCAACCTCCCTTTATGATATATTTGAGTGGTCATTCATATTGTACCTTGAAAAACAGTATCTTGTACCCCATATACATGACAAAATTTGTCATGTGGCAGGGTGATCATGGGAAGGAACCATTCAACTCATAGCAAGTAAAGCGATTATTTTCATATGAATTATTGTTGAATTATTGATCCAGACAAGCACACCACAACATGATGATTAGGGTGATGAAATATATGATTCCCTCAACCCAATTGAAACAATTAGAAAGGGCTTGAGAAAGGAAAACAAAGAACTCCTTCAATTGACTAGTTGTAATCCTACAGAGGAGACCATAGAAAGGATGAGAGATTCATATAAGACTATATATCAATATGTGACAAGCGCCATTTTTAAAATAGATTATTCATGTCATATATTAATTTATGATTTATTTTTTTCGTATTTTTATCTGAGCTAAACTAAAAACCGTTTCTTTCTACAAAAATATTTGGAACAGACGAAAGATTCTTGTCGTGGGGACGCTACTGGTAGCAGTGGTGCACAAA
Source organism: Picea sitchensis (assembly GCA_010110895.2). Lineage (NCBI taxonomy): Eukaryota > Viridiplantae > Streptophyta > Pinopsida > Pinales > Pinaceae > Picea > Picea sitchensis. The sequence continues at coordinate 12,181 of SNQJ01S0039212.1, forward strand.
CCCCACAACACCTTGGCATGAGCCACATACCTTCGAGGCTATTTTCCTCTATGCGTGTGGCTCAGAAGACTATAGCTCCTAGGGCCCATGAGATGCCCCCATTGTTCACTCCAGACCATGGTGCACATGATGGTGTAGTAGATGGTGAATCTCATGAAGAAGAGTCTACTAACTACTATCCTGGAGCAACATGTGTTCAAAGCATGAGACCAGTATTGATCAAACTTTTGATGAAAGAAAACTTGGTTCCCTTGAAGATGACACAAGTCCCAGGTAGTTGTTAATATATTAGTTAATTCCTATTATTTAAATATTGAAACCTTCATCTTTCAAATTATTTTAAACTAATTATCGTATATTTTTGTGGGAAAAAACATTTTTTATCGGACCTTGCATGACAAGGCCTTAGATATTTTTGGGCCCACCATTCGCACACGGTGAAATTCCCAGAAAAAAAGAATTGAAATACAAAATTATTAACCATTTGGTCGGCATGTTTGGTGATTCTTTTAACAAACAAAATATCACCTCAAAGGTGGGTACATATTTGAAATATGTTAGAGATAAATAATAACTCAATTGGTAAACAACCTTAAGTATGATTTTCTTGTTGCCATTCCTGAGAGGGAATGGAAGAATATACTGGAGGATGCAAACGATATTGCATTGAGACATGAAAGGAAAACACCACCTGGCCCTTGAAGGTAAATGATATTTTGAAATGAATATGTCAAACTTTCTTTAGTTGATCTATAGAAAAAAATTGCATTTTCTAAGTACATATTTAAAAAATTTGTAGGCTCCTGGACAAGTCGAAAGACCCCAAGGAAAGACTGAATAAACATAGGAAGCATAAAATTTTACAAGGTGTTTTCCTAAGATTAAAAGCTTGAATTGTGAGTACCAAATATTTTCGCCATATTATTTATATCACCATACAATGTTTTTTTAATTACACTCAATAAGAAAAATTCATCGTATTATGTAATGAAAGGGGATACGTTCAATAGTGAAACCATTGAAGAAGACATGAAGATTGAATTCAAGTTCAAATTTCAAGCAGTGGTTGAACATTGAAAAATCTTGGAGCAAACACAATCGACTACCTTCGGGAGAGATGGCAAGTAAAATGACAAGACTGTAATTGTTCATTACTTGTAAGTACATATATAAATGGTTGATTTATCACATCAATTAACGTGTCTATTTTTTTAAGCCTGTAATCAACCCTAATTCATTCGACAACGGTATTGGACATGAACCCCATGATTCTGGTGGTGTGAAGACCCATCAGGGTATGTGTATTTAAAATCGATTGTATATATCGACAATTAGTAATATTTAGTTGCAAATGGTGTACTTATAACGTTTCTTGTTTGAATGGCAGAGCATGTATATGAGGTCGGTGCTCACAGAGGAGAGAAATCAACTGAAACCCAACCAATGGTGTCGACTACTCCTCCAGGTAAAAAATACATTCATAATATTTGTATTAATGAAATACTAATATTAATAATAATAACTAACCATGTACTTTTAACGCTTTTTGTTGTTCTAGTGGATGCCCCTATAGTGCAGCAACGTCCAATAGTAAGTTGTATTACTAGAAGTAGTGCAATGCTAGAGACGACACATATTCATGCAACATGTCCATAAGAGGTTCCAATAGCTGAAGGGGTTGAAGATGATGTTAGTAGTGTTGATGTACTGAAGAATTTTATTAAAAGGAAGAAACTGAAAAGGATATGATTGTAAATATTTTGAGGACAAAATTTGTTAATATAAATTATTAGTCAAGTACAATTTTTGTTTAAATTAATATGCATGATTGGGTATGGGGAATTGAGAGTGATGTGGCGGGGGAGGGGTCAAATGATCTTCCACCTTCACATGGTTGGACCTGTTTAGTAAATTAAAAATTATTCTCGAAACCAAAAGGATCTCATTAAGGTATTCCTATTATCCATTTAATGATATTATTTTTAGAGATTATTGAATGTAATTTGATGTGGCATTTTGTGTTCTCCCTTAATATTGATGTTTTCCAATGTTCAATGTGTAGAAAGGCCTATTCCAAGGACTTGGAGATGTAGAATTTTTGCTCAAGTTAGTGATTGATTCAATGAACATTGATAGCAATATTGATAAATCAGATGGCAGGAAAAAAGTGAGTTCCAATTTTAAAGTTTATTGTACTAAGTTTGATTCTTTTCTTACCTATATGTTTCTATTTGTATCAACTTGATATTTTATATTGTTGACTTATATCTCTAGTTCAACAAAATAACATCTTTTTTGTTTGTGAAAAATAAATAGTTTAATAAATAGCCTTGTTGGCATAGGGGCAGACCCAGGGTTCAACGCTACAACAGCGCACCAACAAAACCCTAACTACCAACCCTTTCAACAACACCTGCGAAGCAGATGAAGTCTCACCCGAGGTAGAGCTAGGGGTGGTTGCAGGACTCAGGTTTCTGCAACCTTAGCTAGGACACGGATCTATGACTATAATACTTAATAGAGCACTCAACACTGTTAGTTCATCATTACTCAACTTCGCAGGAAAAACAGAGCATCACAGTATTCACCCAGATCTAAGGTAATTAAGCACTTAGCATAAATAAATGGATCAGATCTAGCAGATTCAAGCACTAAGCACATTCACCTATGTCATATCTAACATCTAGATTCATCATAAGCACAAATCATAAACAGATCTATCTATCTCAAAGAATTTAGCAAATAACACATAAACACATCAGAACATTGCACAGAGTAAAATAACATAGTATTTACATGGTTCACCCCCACCCTGGGGCTACGTCCACCAACTCTTCTTCTTTATTAGCTTCTTCAATATGTTACATGCACAGAGATTCTTCAATATGTTATTAGCTTCTTCAATATGTTACTTAGTCAAGGGCCATTAGGCTCCCAACACTCACCTGTGACTCGTCCCGAGTCACTCTGGTCTGACTAGTTCTGCTTCGAACACCTCGAGATGCTTCGACTTTTTGTTGTGCTACGACCTCCTATTCAACGAAATCTTGGATGACCGTGTCATTGATAGGTCCCTATAGATGTTGTTCAGTTGTAGCAACAACCTTCTCTAACTCTGCTCCTTGGCCTTCTACCTCTGTAAATAATTGATAGGCCTTATCTTGTACCGGTTGGAGTTTCTGAGTTACCTCCGTAACTTTACTCTGGATGGTGTGGATCTATTTCTCGGTGGTCCAATTCTCTTGGGATCGCTTCATTTGTTCCACAGATGATAGGGGCTTCAGCTGCACCTGTATCTTTTCAGCTTGGTACTTCACCTCCTGGAGCTGCGACTCCAGTGCTCTTAATTTTGGACTCTCAGCCAGTCACTCATATGTCAGGGCACTGTGATCAGTGAGCTGCTTACATTCCAGGGTAAGAGCCTTTATCCTTTCAACTGCGCTCCTGGTGGTTTCTTCTCTTTGGTCTCTTACATCATGTGAGGTCTCAGGTTTTGCACGTAGTTATAGGTCTCTGATGCGGTGTTGTAGCTGTTGTATCACTTCTTCAAGTTGCGCTACTTGTTGTGTAACTCAATATTCTTCCTTTACTTATATGACTTTCATAGAGTGAAGTGATATGTTGACCACTTCTTTTACTCCGAGTTTCTCTGCCAACAATTATTCCTTGTCTTGTTGTAGCTATGCTTTTTCTTCATCAAACTTCGCTTGGAGAGAAAGATTTTCCTTTTCCGCAGCATTGTGTTTCTCTACAAGTACTCCCTATACTTGTGCCAAAGCCTGGGTGGCTTTCTCTGTTTCCTCTTGTGCTCATTGAAGACGAGCTTCGACTATATCAGCTAGGCGGTGGAGTTGATCTAGCTCATCTCCCAAGTCTACTTCTTCTGGCGCAGTGGAGACTACACGGCTGGACTGTAGGGCCTGATGTACCCCTTGGAGTTTAGTCTCGATTTGATCATACATCTCCTCTTGCTTTGCTTCTTGTTTTTCTACTATTTCCATCGAAGCATCTTGCAAGGATTCTATGAGGAAGTCAAAGTCATTGGAGGTGAGGACGGTCTGCATCTTGGTCATGGTGGCCTTCGATTTCCTTCGGGAGGAAGGTTTCAAAGGTGAACCTTTCCTCTTCTTCAGGGGATCAACCTCATCTCCCTGTTGTTTTTCAACTTCTTTGTCATTCAACTCTTTGACATCACCTCCTTTCTCCAGTGACATTTAAGCAGTCTTCACAGATGCATTGTCTAATTCTTAGACATCTTTGGGCTTCTTTGTTCTACTAGGTCCGGTTGTATCCTACGCAGTTTATGGACTATCGATGTCAGATATCTCTACAGGGTCTGCTAGAATGAGGAGGTATGTTGAACAGTCCTTGGTGATATCCTCCAATTCCTCCTTCGTCAGCTTATAATAGGATTGAAGTTGTTGCTTGTGTTCGTCAGCACGTGTTGTGATGTAAATAAAATGTTAGTCTACGATGAACTTCATCAAGGGCCTGAACCAGTGTAGAGTGTTTAGAGTCATGTGAGGCTTGGACTGTATGGATATATTTAGCTGATTGTAATAGGTATGAAAGACAACATTGGACTGCCACTGTTTATTCATATCACTTGAATACCATAGTGTACTGAACTTTGCGGTCAATGGTTCAAAAGGCTCGATGTCTAGGAAGGTCGCACCTTCCGACATCTCCCAGGAAATAAAAGCAATCAGGATCAATAGCCAGCTGAAATGAAATTTGTACCCTTGATCCTAAGCCTCTCTGCAGTCGAGTTCTAATTGGTTCACCAGGTACTTCACCCAGTTCATCTGAAGGCCTTCTGTGCACTTCCTTGCGAGGTCGACTACAAAACCGGTGACTTAGGTGGGTCGGTTCTTTCATACTAACTTCCCTGCAATCAATTGATAGAAGCTACCTTGTAGCCTCACATTCCCTTCTCGACATCACCATAAGTTTCCTTGATCTTATGTGCAAGAGCATGATACATGGATTTTCTGGGGTAAAACTCTTAGGGATCAGGTCCTTGCATACTTAACCCTGTGATCTGATTGATCAGTGTCAGATCAATTGTAATATGGTGATTTAACCACAAATAGTCGCCATGGTAATAAGACAGCAGCAACTTGACGCATGCATTTACCTGCTGGTGTCTTCCGAAGTGGGGAATCTTCATGACGTTGAGCAGGGTGGACTACGTGAGGTTCATGGTCCATGATTGGGGGATTATCTTCGAATTCTTCCCCTTAGTTTTGGTGAGGTACTTATGCAGGGCGAGCATGTTATAGGCTTTGCGATCTCCAAGGTTGAAGTCGCTAAACTTCAACATTGCAATCTTATATTGGTCTTCTCGCACTACGCGTATACCCTTTGGGAGGTACGCAGTGACCAAGGTGTAGTCAAAATATCTGGGCACACTGTCTCGATTTATTGCACTGCTTAGAGGTGGAATATAGGTGGGTAATATAGTCGGGATCAATTTAGCATTCGCTAGATCATCCCTATGCTTGGCTCATTTTTCATATGATGACCGAGATGGTCCGGCTCCACGAGCAGTGGATGGAGAGGTTGGCAGTCCTCTCGTCGATGATGCTTGTACACCTGTAGACATCGACATGACTCTTTCAGTCATGAGTTCGATCAGGACTTATTCAACAACTTTCTCTGCAGCGCTCAACTCGTCTGACATACGCACTCAAGTTTATCAATCTTGGGTTTGGGGAGTAACTTAGACACACTAATGAGATAGAAAGCAAGAGTGCAATGATCATGGTGAAAAATAAACTTAGTCTGCGGGCTCAAACTCTCAATTGGAAAATTGTTCTCGATGCATGGCGCGGCGGGATAAGTAGGTGACTCGACAATGGGTCACTTGCAACGGGTATGAATCCTTCATTAACTCTGTTTTATTCGTTGTGGCGCAGTTCCAATGGTCAGATGGAGAGTTGTCTGTACATAAATGTATTTCTATCCATTCAGCGCGTTGGTCTAACGGTTATAATGTCCCCAACGGATATATTACTTCGTCGTGGTGAAGTGCCACGTGTCGCTATTTTGATATCCCGACGAAGCTCCAATTTTGCATTTTTTTCCTTCTACGAGGTTTCTTCTGGATATTTCTGCAACTTTTTCGATCTTAGCCCTTTTCTTACTTAGCTTTCTAGCCTTCATCCCAGTGAACTTCGTCCCAGTATTCCTTTTCCCATTCTGATTCTTATCTTCTTTTGACATGGTGACTTCACGATGTGGAGATTCTTTTAGGGGTAATATCCTTTATTTATCTGGGATAGATATTTCAGTCTTTTGTGGGTCTTCTAGTGTTCTTGCAACTTCGACATCTATTTCACTGTCGTTAAATAGATGTGATATGTTCTTATGTTCTTCAATCAAGTGTGTGATCCTTATAGTTATAAAAAAAATTAACTCTTGTTGCTTCTACTTTAAGACTTCTTCTTCTTCCTTCCTTTTGGCTTGATCTCTTTCAATCCAAGGATTTCCTAGTAACATGGTAAATGGAGCACTGTTCTCAATAAATTTAATAATCTCAAAATCTTCCTCTGTCGAAGTTCCATTGGCATTCATAAGTATCCGGGTGAGATTTCCACATAGGTGTATCAACTTTCCTTTGAACAATCCTATTCCCCATAGTGAAGGAGTCATAGTGGACCTCCCTATAGCTTCCCAAGTTCTCTATGTCATGATATTCACCGGTGTTTCCTCATCTAGAACATAGTCAATGTCAAAGTCTCATATTCTTGCTTCAAGGTATTCTTTTTCTTTGAATATCTCTGATAATAAGACATGTCGGTGGTCATTCAGGGTTTCCTTCATTTGTAGCCATACTTTTTTTTATAAGGTTTCCTGGGTTTCTGTCATAGTCTCAGTTTCTAGACCTGCCCTAGGGTTTTCTTGTCTCATGTTCATTTCTTCAAGCTTAGCAATCATTCTATGGAAATCCAATACTTCATGGTCCATAGCTTTACAAAAAAGGCAACTTGGTCTCCTCCTAGGGCATTCCTTAGCGAGATATCCTAGTTTTCTATAACTGTAGCTGAGGGTTACTCCTCTCTTTCTTTTAAATGATCCTCAATCCTTCCTGTACTGCACACTAGGATCATGGTGGTTGACCTGCAAAAAATTATTTCTAGGATATTGCATACACTTGTTAGTCCAAGCATTCTTTCTATGCATAGGTATAACATATTTTTCTCTATTCTTATCAGATCTACTCATATCAAATCTTCTTTCATCTATTAATACCCTAGTTCACAAGCTAGGATAGAATCTATAAAACATACCTAGATACATACTTGTGAAATAAAAATTTCCATTAATCTTACTTCTACAGAGCACAAAGGTTCCAGGTCTAGAAATTTTTTCAATATTCTTACCTTTATTAGAGCACAGAGCTTTCATATATTACCTATTTTCTTCAAAAAGTCCCACTTCTACTTTTCTCAAAGCACAAAGCTTGCAGATCTTACCTTTTTTTCTTGAGATCTGGCTTATTTTCTTGAGATAGAGATTTATAAATCAAGTAGAGTGTTGCACACTAGGGAAACATACCTACACACAGAGCTTTCACAATTTCAAATCAGATCTTTGCACAAATCTTATTCTTCCTCAATTCCCAACAATCACAGTTTCAGGTCCGATACTACACACTTCAGCAGTAGATATATGCACAGAGCTTCTCTTTTCTTTACTTCAGTTCCCAACAATCACAGTTTCAGGTCACGACAACAGAACCATTTATTGGCACAGGGGAAGATCCAAGGTTCAATGCTACAACAACGCACCAACAAAACCCTAACTATTGGCCCTTTCGGTAACACCTGCGAAGCAGATGAATTCTCACCCGAGGTAGAGGCAAGGGTGGTTGCAGGACTCAGGTGTTTGTAACCTTAGCTGGGACACAGATCTGTGATTATAATACTTAATAGAGAACTCAACACTGTTAGTTCATCATTACTTAAATTCGTAGGAAAAACAGAGCATCGCAATATTCACCCTGATCTAAGGTAATTAAGCACTTAGCATAAATAAATGGATCAGATCTAGCAGATTCAAGCACTAAGCACATTCACCTATGTCATATATAACATCCAGATTCATCATAAGCACAAAGCATAAACAGATCTATCTAACTATCTCAAAGCGCTTAACAAATAACACATAAACACATCAGAACATTGCACAGAGTAGAATAACACAGTATTTACGTGGTTCACCCCCACCCTAGGGCTACATCCACCAACTCTTCTTCTTTATTAGCTTCTTCAATAGGTTACATGCACAGAGCCTCGAAACCCTTACTCTGCATAGGATAGGAGATCTTCGCAGCTCGCTAGATCCTTCTTCCCTGAGCTAGGTCCAGCACAAAGCCTTTCATGGACGGTTACAACCTCTTGCACATAGCTCTGCAAGTTCTCACAGTATGCACAAAGAACTACAATATGTTACAATCCGTGCATACACCTCTCTTCTACATAGCCTAGGAATCTATTTATACATTTACAAAATAGGCCTTAACACGGGTAAACCCATGGGCTTACATCCCTTTCCCGTTACATTATCCCAAAACCAAAAAAGGACCCAAAAGGGGATGAGATCCTGTGATCTCCGCTTCGTCTTGCGATCCGCCTTCGATAGGCTATCAAAGTCCAGAATGGTCAAAATTGACCAAGAATCTCCCAAAACTTGGTCAAGGGCCAACAAGCCCCTATATCACCATCAATATAAATCAATGCCATCATCTTTGAGATTCACACTTTTTTCACTATCAAAATGATATACAAATAATGAGAATAGTTTTCTATTAGAATGAAATCTTGAATAAGGAAAATCCCAACACATAATTCAAGAGGTATATCCTAGGTTTCCTCCCTAAGGAGGACACACCCACCTTGCCAACAACTTTCAAGTCAACATCTATCACTTAAGGAGCTCATCCTCTTTTCAATATTTCTATTTTGACTTGACTGTATTGAGTGTACTCATGTAAATTCGTATTTCCATCCCTCCGACTATGTGTATGAGTTCTTTAATATTTCTTCATATTGTGTGGACCTATTGGGATGTTTTATTTAACACCCTCCAATACAATTTTTACCAGCTAAGCCACCTCAAAAATCTATTGTCCAGATGGTATCATCCCTCTAGAACCTAGGAAGAAATTACAATAGTACATTGAGGTGTTCACTTGGCTTTGCATTCAACTTCATGTTCTAGATCTAGAGGAGGTATTCATTGTATCACCACTTGGGAGGTATTATTTTACACCCTATAATAGAATTTTTACCATCCAAGCCACCTCACAAATCTATTATCAACATGGTATCATCTTCATCAAGAACCTACAAAGACATTACAATAGTACATTGAGGTGTTCACTTGGATTTGCATTCAACTCCAGGTTCTATATCTACAGGAGGTATTTAATATGAAATTTAATTACGTTGTATTGGATTTTTTTAGATTCAAAGTTTCCATGTTTGAAAGTGTTTCCCTTGACTAGGACTTGGAACATGCCTTGGAATTTGAATGTAAAGTTCAATGGTGGACTAATTTCCAAGCCTCTGAAAACGCTAACTCTCATTCCAACCCCCACACTTAGAGTGCTCCAAATAGTCCTATAGACTTTACTCCTCATCCATAGAACCTTAAATTTGTTATTCCTTCTTCTCCTAGACCTGATCAATGGTGCCCCTACCATTGCACAAAACCAAAACTATAAAAAATAGCCATGCTCTCAACTATCCATTGTCATCTCAAGCACTATATATTGACTCATCCTCTTGTCTTCCCAAGTCCAACATTATATCCTACACTTTGTATCCTCTAACAATTGCATCGATACTAAATTCTCTCAATTGCCTTTTATTTATTTTTAATTGAACACAAAGAACCTTCTTTCACCTCTACCAAAATTCCTAAATATTATGCTAATAGACTATAGAGTCTCGTATAGGATCTCTCATCACTCCAAATTCATAAAGAATTCTAAAACCAATAACTATATTAATCACTATAGTTACAGGCTCTAGGACATGATCACTATATTAATTCAATGGTATCGTTTAGATATTCCTTCTATCCATCCACAACAAAATCTAGGACATTGGGAGAAGCTTAAGTAATCTTCCCTGGAAATGTAGGTTTACATGAGACATAGGTCAACCTTGGGTGACAATGTTGACTCTTGTACCTATCATATCTGTAGCATCAGTGATTGGATCATCGATTATCATCACACGTATGGATTCAATGGCCTCAAAATCCCTTAGTGCACCTAGATTGCACTTAGATGACAACAACAAATATTTCCATGTATAATGCATACCTTGAAGGCCTTATAAACAATTATTTTCTTCCCTGGGAGTCTGATGCAGGAGAATCTGACAACAAGCTCTAGAACTGACCCAAGGGGTCAAAACATTTACCAAGGGAGTTGGTTCCCAAATTTTACTTTGTAATATTTGTAAAATATATCTCAAAGATTGATTTGTTTCATAGTTGTTAGTTTGTTGCTAAGATTCAGGAAATAATTCCTAGTATAGAGATTTGTTTAGATACTTCGAGTGAGTTGGTTTTGTTGGAGCTATTTTGAGAGCTCTGAGAATATATTTGTAATTTTATAATATGACAAAGGTTAGGCAGACAGAGCGGGTGAGGAGGAGTGGTTTTGGATAAATTCCATGTGTGTAGGTTGTGAGAGTAGTTTTGAATATTATAAATAAAGTTTCAATGTGTTCCAAAAATTACGATGTTAATTATGTGATCTAGAATTGTGTGTATGAGCAAAGTTGGTTTGTTTATTTCATGATTTCTCTCCATCCTAAGAAACACATATGTCATACTTTGTGAATCGATAGATCAGAGTTCATTGTGTGGTAGATCGATCCTATATTTTGCATTGGAATCATACCAATCGAGATCGAGACAAATCCTCCTTGTAGTGGGGAGATTTAATTGTTATTATCATTATTTGAACAAGATTAAATCTGGACCGTTGGATCATAGATCCAGTACACAGGGGTTGTAGGATCACATTTAAGGTTAATCATTGATCAATGATCCTCGCCGACTTATCATAGGAGAGAATCTCAGAGGTTAATAAAGGTGTGGGTGTCAAGGGTGGTTTATAAACTTACCACTAAGAAACGTGTTCCACACTAGTAGTACCACGTCCTCCTCGAAGCAGATTTTAATATCATCGTATGACCCCCCCAAGAAACTGTATACGAAAACCACTTTCCAAAAGTGGTAAACCACAATTTTGTGTGAAGATTTAGCCATGGGTATAGTATATGGTTGCATGGAGACTTAGCGCGATATCAAATCAGAACCAAGGAATAAAAAAGGAGCTATCACTAGTTTGAAAAGGCACTTAACCTAAACCTAGTTGGGTTTCCATTTGGGAAATGTTGTACGACATAGAGAATTATATTTAGTTTTATTAAATTTTATCCTTATCTAGGCTCTAAGTTATTAGATTTAATTATATTAGTTTTAAATTATATTTAGTTTTAATAGTTATATTTATGAGTTATTTGTATATATTGATTTGAATTTATTAAAATTAATCGTATTTTGTTTTAAATATATAGAATATAGTATTAAAAACCAATAAAAATATGTTTTATTAGTTTTTAATACTATATTCTATATATTTAAAATTAAATTCGATTAATTTTAATAAATTCCATTCGAAATGAAATATGATTAATAATACTATTAATTTTAATTAATTTTAATAAAATGACATGTTTGTGTGTAGATATATCGTGATTAAACATTGAGAGTTGATAAAAAAAAAAGTGCAAATATATATGGTTTATAACAAACTCGCTACCCCAGGATGATCAACATTTAAAAGGGAATAACCCCATGAGGTGACGTGGGGAAGATTTGAACCATGCTATGTGTCGATAAAAGGATCCACCTTGCCCCCCCGTCGCGTGGTATTCAAAACCGTCAGTCGACTCCACATAACTATGAAATGAAACCACCCTAATGCTCCTGAAACCGTTGATTTTGTAAATATTTTATTTGTAAATATTTTATTTGTAAATATGTTATAATAGCAATTAATAAATGATATGTTTAAATGTGTGTGTAAATAAAATATTGTTTGTTGGTTTATTTTTATAAAATTCCACTAGTTACTATTAATGAAGGATGAAAGCGACCTAAACTCACCCGAGCCTTTTCAAAGTGTTCTTTTGTCAGATCTGTCAGCAAAATCAAGGGTTTTCTTCAGCAATTGTTCCAGGTAAGAAGAGAAAGGCTCATTTCATGTCAATTTGTCAAAATGTCAAAACCCTCAAGTTCTAAAAAGTCTAAAACCCTATCTACGGTAGAACCTGATTTAGAGGACAAGGATTGTCAAATTTTTTACTCAATTACTTCATTTGATCTCTATGAATTGCATAAACTATCTTTTAACAGATAGAATTAGTTACATGATTATTTTCATGCATGGGAGTCGAACATGGCCCATTTCATTGTTCCTTAGACTTATAATTTCCTAGAATTTGTTCACTGGTGTGCTTTGATATTTGTCCCATCCTCTAGGAGTATATTGTCTAGAACTGGGTCATTGTTATTTGAAATTTCAACAGAGTCAATTTTTCAGATGTTGAAAGTCCAATAAATTATAGATGGTCGGTTCCTAAATGAAGAAGCTTGATCCATTGTCTATAAATAGTTAAATTTACACAACATACAAGATTTAATATTGTCTTTAACGGAGAAAGATAACAACCCTCCTAAAGAATCTGATAATTATGAAACTATTATATTTTCACCAATATCACAACAGATTATCAGCATGGCTTGTGTTGTTTTGGGATATGATAGTGATAGGATTGTGGATAACACTATATTAGGTCTATTTAAGTCTACTTTCCCTTTGACAATCCAACCAATTACTAGATTCCATTTTTCACAATATATAGCTAATTATTTGCACTATCAACTCATCGAATTTACACTAAGTAGATATTGTAGATATCAATCTTATCTAGTATAATTTCTTTTATTTTTCAAAGAAAATAACTTTTCAAATTTGAACTTATAAATTGAATATAATGTTGGAAATTTTGTCTCAATCATTCATTGGACACCAATAGTCAGAAAGAAGCCACAAAATGTTGGATTTTTAGACTTTTTCGATACATTTATGGCCATATCATATACCTTGTTTCATGTAGAAAGTAATCCTATAATATTTCCTGAAGTAAAGACACTTTTTCATGACTCTGCAAAAACTAAACTAGGAGACTGGTATTTATTCGAGAAATATGTTGAAATAAGGATATATGGAGTGGAAATTAAACCTTTCGGATTGCCAAAATTCCGTACCCTAAGAATGTTTTCCTTAGAATTCATAAGGAAAAGTATTAATTTAGATGATATTCATTTTGTTTCAAAGAAAAAGAGGACTAATTTAAAGTTGAAAAGAGAAGTGGGACCTTTTATTGTGAACAATATAAAATCTTTGTAGGTTGCAGAATCAATGTTGCAAGGATTAAATATTGAGCAAGGAGAAACATGGGAGTATGATCCTTTTGGAATCATATCATCCAAAATACAAGAGTTTGAATTAACTTGATATGAGAACCATAATAAACCTCAAGTGTAGCAGATAATGAACCTGTACAGTTGGAAATATGTTCAGAAGATTCTTCAGAGGAAAATACAAAATGTATCTCAGGTTTCTCGGATAGTGGTAACTAATACATCCCAATAGCAAGATAAATCATTTAAAATAAGTTTTCTAGAGGATCTTCAAGTTGTCTCAGAGTCAAAAGATGAGCATTCCAGGAAGAAGCAAAGGATTGAATGAAATACAAAGGAAATTTCAGAAGAAGATATTGAAGTTATAGAAGATACATTGGAAGAGACTCAAAAGAAACCTACTTTTACAATAGATTTTCTTCAATCATCTATATTTGATAACATAGAGAATCAATAAGTTGTAGAATCTTCATAAACCAAGCCAAAAAATGTATTTTCAGAAGATGAGAAAATGAAGGGAAAAAATGTACAGATCAAGAAAGTTGTGTTGCCTAAGCTTGATCTAGATTCTTCTCTCTTCAAAATTTGTTGGTAATTTTGAATAGAGAATAATTTTCCCTTTTTATCAAAATTTTGAAGAGAGAATGTATAGTACACTAGTATTTTTACGTGGAAACCTAATGGGGGAGAAAACCACGAAATGATTTTTATTATATGTCTTTAACAATTACATTCATTGGAAGCACCAACTTCCTTTGTTTTCCAGCTGCAACTGAAAGGACGCTCCAACCCCCTATATTTTTAGGCTACAACCTGAGGGAAGATCCAACTCTCCAATTCTCTAGCTCCAACCGGAAGGAGGCTACAACCCCCTATGTTCTCTGGCTACAACTGGAAGGTGGCTACAATGTTGATTATTTTGGTTGGTTGTCATTGATGTCAACCCTTGAAGAAAGTCCAGTAGTGAATTTTGGTAGCATAAAGGTTTGGGGTAATGGACCCAAGTTTGTTTTATGTATAATGGTATGTGTTTTAATATATTTGAAGGTAAGAATATTATATATGGATATTACATGTCATGCCATTTCCGATGGTATGTGGAACGTCACATAACTCCTCACGGTTAGAGAGTTATGGCCATGTGAAGTTGGAGAACCTTCATGAGTCATCTAGAAGCCCCAAAAGGTCAAGGTAGTCAAAGTGGTTTCAAAGAAGAAATTATTTAAATAATAAAGTGAAGTGATGAGTGTACTATAATTCAAAGTGGATACAAAATAAATTATTTAAATAATAAAGTTAATGGAGAAATTACTAAGTG
>SNQJ01S0039212.1:27063-40421 GCA_010110895.2 Picea sitchensis
TAATACAGTTAATGGATAAATTGCTAAGTGGACAAGTGGTTAGAAGTGGGTTAGCCCTAAAATAAGGAAAGTGGTTTAAGATGGTTAGAAGGTAACCCCTTGAGGAAGCTACATAAAAGTACAAATAAGAGGCAAGGGTCTCTCATTTTAATTAAACTTGAGCATATTGAATATCTAAAAGTGACTGAGGTAACCAAGGGATATCTAAGGAGAATTTTAGAGAGAATGTGAAGTAAAGAAGGCCGAAATTCAAGGGAGGATAAATTCTTTTGATGATGCTTTCTAAGGTATGTTATTTACAGGTCAAATCACCATTTTCGCAATTTTTTTTTTCTAGAATGATTCAGATCGCGAAATATAGAGGCCGGTGAGGAAACATATCCAAGTATCTGTGATAAAAATTTGATCTTGTGGGTCTTTGTATTTTTGGAGTTACACTCCGTGGAAAATAGGGTTTGTGGCTTCTCCTGAAACTAGTATAAAACAGGTGTTTCAGGTAAAAACGTCATAACTTCTTCATAACAAATCCAAATTCAGTAAGACCAAACGTATTGGTTATATTACAGTCTGTATTATTTTTTGTACCATTTTCATATCCATACAACAAATATTTCATGTGGGGAACGCTCTACAAGTTTGCTCTCTAGAATAAGCCATAATTCAACAAGGTATGACATTTTTTCTATAACTCCTTTTTTGATAGGTTCCAAGTAGTAAAACCTCGATAAATTGTAGACAAGACATTGAAGAACATTGTGTATTATTTTTAGACCTTTATTAATTACAGGTACATAGTTATTATTTTTTCAAGTTAGGGTAGTTGACTAATCCAAAACTAGTCATGTGAGACTAAAGTAAAATTTGATGAAAATACTAGTCTCTTGTTAAGGAAGGTTTGCACGTATGTGATCATATACACCAGGTCTATTACAGATCTACAAATTAGGTTTGGATGATGAAATTGATGAGGGATTTTGGTTGAGGTACATGTTGGGTACATGGTTGAGACAAGTAATTGATGAGTTGGCACATACATGAGGTGTATAGTTCATGATGTTGGTACATCTTGATGAGTCATAGTTTATGTATATTTGATGCATGATTGGTACATATTTAGTGCATGGTTGATGCACTCATTGATGGTACAAGTTGAGGTATAGGTCGGTGCGTGGTTGATGCACTTGTTCATGGTTATAAGTGGGTTACTAAGTGGACAAGTGGTTAGAAGTGGGTTAGCCCTAAAATAAGGAAAGTGGTTTAAGATGGTTACAAGGTAACCCCTTGAGGAAGCTACATAAAATTATAAATAAGAGGCAAGGGTCTCTCATTTTAATTACACTTGAGCATATTGAATATCTATAAATGAATGAGGTAACCAAAGGATATATAAGGTGAATTTTAGAGGGAATGTGAAGTAAAGAAGGCCAAAATTCAAGGGAGGATAAATTCTTTTGATGATGCTTTCTAAGGTATGTTATTTACAAGTCATCTCACCATTTTTGCAATAATTATTTTATAGAATGATTCAGATCAAGAAATATGGAATCCATTGAGGAAACATATCCAAGTAGTTGTGATAAAAATTTCATCTTGTGGGTCTTTGTAGTTTTGGATTTACACTCTGTGGAATATAGGGCTTGTGGCTAGTCCTGAAACTAGTCTAAAACAGGTGTTTCGGGTAAAAATGTCATAACTTCTTCATAACAGATCAAAATTTAGTAAGGCCAAATTTATTGGTGAGAGTACAGTATGTAGTATTATGTGTACCATTTTTATATCCATACAACAAATATTCTGTGTGGGGCACGCTCTACAAGTTCGCTCTCTAGAATAAGCATGAATTCAACAAGGTATGCCATTTTTCTATAACTCCTTTTCTGAGAGGTTCCAAGTAGTGAAACCTAGAGAAATTGAAGACAAGATGCTGAAGAACATTGTGTACTATTTCTAGACCTTTATTCATTACAGGTACATAGTTATGATTATTGCAAGTTAGGGTTGTTGATTAATCCAAAACTAGCCGTGTGAGACTAAAGTAAAATTTGATGAAAATGCTAGTCTCTTGTTAACGAAGGTTTGCAGGTATGTGATCATATACACCAAGTCTATTATAGAGTTACAAATCATATTTGGATGATGAAATTGATGAGGGATTTTGGTTGAGGTACATGTTGGGTACATGGTTGATACAATTAGTTGATGAGTTGGCACATTCATGAGGTGTATAGTTGATGATGTTGGTACATCTTGATGAGTCATAGTTTATGTGTATTTGATGCATGATTGGTACATATTTGGTGCATGGTTGATGCACTTGTTGATGGTACAGATTGAGGTACATATTGGTGCATGGTTGATGCACTTTTTTATGGTACATGTTGGTACATGTTGTTTGGTACAGGTTGATTGGTACAGGTTTATAGAAGTATATCTCACAGTGATAGTGTGACAGTGGTTCCATCATTCTACTTATGTTTCAGGGAGGTTGGACGGGGCAAGGACAGGTGGTTGTAGCCACCTTCCGATTGTATCTAGAGAACATACGGGGTTGTAGCCTCCTTCTGGTTGTAGCCAGAGAATTGGGGATTTGGAGCTTCCCTCAGATTGTAGTCTAATAAACTAGCGAGTTGGAGCCTCCTTCCAGTTGCAGCTGGAAAACAAAGGAAGTTGGTGCTTCCAATGAATGTAATTATTAAAGACATATAAGAAAAATCATTATGTGGTTTTCTCCCGCTTTGGGTTTCCACGTAAAAACATTGGTGCATTGTGTATGTGTATGATTTCTCATTTGTTCATTGTTTATTTACTCTGCAACTATTGGATGATAATGATACATTGATATAACACTTTCATTTTATGGTTAAAAAGGATTAAATTTATCTATTACTAATTCACCCACCCTCTCAATAATCCAACATATAACCACTTATCCTTGCCCCATCCCGTCGCCCTAAAATATAAGTGCTAAATAGATGATGAAGCCACTGCCACGCTGCCACTATGAGATATACCACTGTAAACCTGTGACAATATCGACTAATATTCTATAACCAACTTGTACCAATAACATGTGATCAACCTGTACCTGTAACCATCATGTACCAATAAAAACCAACAAGTGTGCAACATATATATGTTGCAGCTCACGTATGTACGTGACCTATCTATATTGCAACATGTGTATGTACACGACCTGTATATACTGCATCCTACATACACCTTCATAAAGGTAGGATTTTCACCTTTTTAAAACTCATACTATTTTTTGCCTCTGTCACATCAACCTGTAACCTTTCACTGTGTCCAATTTGTAGTTATTCCTTATGTATGCATCATCATACATATCCATTAACCAGGTGCATCTATGTCTCTCTATTCATGTTCTATACATGTGTATACAATCATGATAAATTGTAATAACCCTCACATGGACTAGACGTCAAAATCTCACTGATATGAAGCCTCACACTACACAAACAACTTCACAACCACATCAAAACCAAAATCCTCAACCATGTACCAAGAAATGCAAGATATGCCTCAACACTAACAAGATGTAACAATGATAAATATCAAATATACTAGCATTGTACTTCTGTAGATCTGGATTATAGAGTTAGTGTCATACAAACAATTTCCTCTCTAGGGAAAATCCTCAAAACCCCATAACCATATCTCATGTAGACAACAATATCCAACTACACAAAAAAATAAGACATACCTTTTTAACCTGTAGATAGATCTGGTGTACCTGATCATTGTAGACCTTCCTGGGAGCTTTATTTCAGACTCTAGAGAACTAACATCTTCATCGCCTCAATCTTTCATGGCTTTACCCAACTGTATGTAACCTCTTCTTCTTTAGCCTATGTATGTATGCACCCTATTCACCTTCCTCCCTCGTATGTACATGCCTTCTTTCACTGCAGCTCGCGTACACCTCAATAACTTGGGTTTTTTTAGTATTTCAAAATTTCAAAATTTTCACCTCAACCCTCCTTTTCTACCTCAGATATGTGTAACTTTAAATGTATCAATGAGTACATGCAATAAAATTTTCACAAATAATAGATATTCGATATTCGCATTAGGTGAAAATAGGAGACCCTTGCTCTCTTATTTATATTCTCCAAGTAACTTCCTCAAGGGGTTACCTTCTAACCTACTTTACCCAAATTCCTTCGTTTAGGGCTAACCCACTTCTAACCACTTGTCCACTTACAACCACTTTATCCACAAATAGTACTCTCCACTTCTAGTTTCAACTAATTTATTTTTAATTATTTTCTTATTGCAAAAACTTAACCCATGATTAACTCCTAGTTTCACCCACTTTGACTAGTCAACTTCTTCTAGGAGTTTCTAGAATAATTTGACTTCTTTGACCTTTTGGGGGCTTCTAGATAACACATGAGGGTTCCCCAACTTCACAAGGACATAACTCTCTAACCGTGATGAGTTATGTGATGTTCCACATATCACCAGAAATGGCTTGCCATGTAATATCCATATAGAATAGTCTTACCTGCAAATATATTGATATTCATACCATTATACATAAAAAAATATTGAGTCCCTTAACCATATTGTTGGAGCTATAGGAATTTTCTATCGGAATTGCTTCAAGGGTTGACATCAATGACAACCAACCCAATTAATAAACATTCTCCCCCTTTGGCATTGATGGTGACACTTTGATTCCACACTGAAGTCATATCTCTCATGTTCCCCCTATGACCATCGCTCCCTATGGAATCATGCCTTTGTGTTCTCTATACAAGCATATGATAAATATTCCCCCCTTTGACATCAATGGAAAAGGTAAATTGTTGTCGGGTCTATTCCCCTTGATTGAACTCTCCCCAAACTGAACTGTCCTCTTTATGGTGCTTCCTCATGTAAATCTAAGACATATAAGAATAGCATTCAAAATTCATTCTGGGGCATAAACTATGCCAAGTTTGTGATGAAGATACTCAAAGGATTCCCTTGGAAGTAATTTTGTAAAGATGTCTGCAATTTGTTCTTTGGTCCCAATATACTCAACTTGAATATTCATCTCTGCAACCTATTCCCATAGAAAATGATACTTGATTGGAATGCACTTCGTCTTGGAGTGCATGATTGGATTCTTTGAGATATTGATGGTTCTTGTATTATCATAATATATTGGAATGGGCTCATCATACTCAATATGTATATCTGTCAAAGTTTGTTTCATCCATAGAACTTGTGTACAACATGTTGTTGTTGCAACATACTCTACTTCGGCTATAGAAAATGATAATGATGATTGTTTCTTGCTTAACCAAAGATACCAAACACTCACCCAAGTAGAACATTGCTCCACCTGTACTTCTTCGATCATCAATGCAACCTGCCCAATATACATCTCTGTAGGCAATAAGTGATAGATCCTTTCCTTTTGGATACCATAATCCAAACTCTTTTGTACCCTTGAGATATATGAATATCATTTTTACTTCTAGAACATGTGATTCCTTTGGTGCTTCTTGAAATCATGCCACCTATCCAACTGGTTGCTTTACATCTGGTATAGATGTTGTCAAATAAATTAGGATCCCAATCATTGACATGTATTTCCTCTGATCTGTAGACTTTGAATTATCATATTTACTTAACTTGTAACTGGTTTGCATAGGAGTGTTGACTGGTTTTCAATATTCCATTCTGAACCTCTTTAGCATTTCTTTGATATACTTGGTTTGAGAAATAAAAATGCCTTGGTTCTTTGGTATATCTAAAGACCCAGAAAGAAGGATAGTTATCCAAGTAATGACATTTCAAATTCATTCTTCATATCCTTTGCAAATTTCTGGCTCAACTTGTCATCATCACTTACAAAAATAGTATCATCAACATAAACTTCAATTAATAAAATACTATCTTGAGTTACCTTGATGTAGAGGTTGTTGTCTACATTTCCTTTTCTAAACCCCCGCTGTCATAAATATTTTTCTAGTCTAGAATACCATGCTTTGGGGGCATGTTTGAGACCATATGAGGCCTTATTCAAGCTGCAAACATAATTTTCATTCTCTGACAACTGAATTCCTTTCGCTTTCTCAATGTATACTTCTTCTAGTTCTCCATTTAGAAAGGATGATTTCACGTCCATATGATACACTTTAATCTTCTTGGAGCATGCATAAGCTAGGATCAATCTGATTTATTCCATTTTGGAAACTGGGGAAAACATCTCTTCAAATTCGATACCTTCAACATGTGCCTATCCTTTACATACCAACCTAGCTTTGTTCCCGGTAACCTGTCCATCTTCATTTAATTTATTTCTAAATACCAACTTTGTGTCGATCACATTCTTGTACTTTGGCCTTGGAACCAATTCCCAAGTGTCATTCTTCTCTATCCAATTCAAATATTCATCCATAATTCATCCTTGTTGGCTTCTCCAAAACTACTTGGCTCAATCGAAGATAAGAGTGCTAGGTGTAGTTGTTTTGGTGAACAAATTCTTCTTCTAGTCTCAACTTCCACATCTTTGTTCCCGATAATATGATATGATGGATGATTCTTCTGTACTCATTTTCTATGTATCTTTGGAGGTACTTGTTGTTTTGTCTCTTCTACTTCTACCTGATCTTCTTCATCTTCCTCTTCTGCTATTTCTTCTTCTTTTTCTTCTTCTTCGTGAACTTGTTCCATTGACTCCTTTTCTTCTTCCTTTATTTTTCATCCACCTGTCTCATCAACCATCACATTCATGATTTTCACAACTTTGTTAAGCCTCATATTGAAAAAATTGTATTCTTTCCTTGTGCTCGAATACCCAATAAGTACACCTTTGTCCACATGAGAATCGAACTTTCCCATTCTTCCATCTTCTCTCTTTATGTAGAATTTGCTTCCAAAAAATATGAAGTGTTTCACATTCGTTGGTCTTCATTTCCATAGCTCGTAGGGATTTTTATCACTATTGTTTCCAATCATTAATCTGTTTTGAATATGAATTGTTGTATGCACTACATGTGCCCAAAAGACATCTGTCAACTTGGAATTCATTAACATAGTTCGAGCCATTTCCTGTATTGTCTTGTTCTTCCTTTCGACAACTCCATTGTTTTTTGGTGTCCTGGAAACAGAGAATTGTCTCTTTATCCCATGTTTACTACAGAAGTCCATAAAATCCTTTGAATTAAACTCTCCTCCATTGTCCAATATCAAACATTTGATTTTGAAATCTGTTTCATTTTCAACCATCTCCTTATATATTTTGAAGTTCTCAAATGCCTCTAACTTCTTCTTGAGAAAACAAACTGTATTCATTCTTGTATAATCATCAACTAATAGCATAAAATATTTCTCACATTTTAAATCCTTTGTTCTAGTTGGTCCAACTAGATTAGTACGTACAATTTCCAGTAGTCTTGTTGTGGAGTATTCCTTTGATTTGAACTTGGTCTTTGTTTTCTTTCCTTGTTGACAATGCTTGCATAATGTGTTGGTTGGATTTGTGATCTGGGGGATTTATTTGACTACTTCCTTTTTGTTGACTTTGACAAGGTTATCAAAGTTTATATAACCCATTCTTTTGTGCCATAGCTAAACTTCATCTTCCTTTCCTAGACAACACTTTTCATTTCCAATTTCACTTAATACATTTATGTTGCTTGAAGTTCTTATAGTTGTTGCAACCACTTCGCCTGAACCTAATTCTCTTATCTCGCACTTCTCTAAATCAAACACAAGTTTGTGACCTTGATCACACATTTTAATTACACTCAAAATATTGTGTTTCATATCTTCCACTAGTAGAACATTCTCTTCCTTGGTATCCTTATTTCCAATTATGACTATGCCTCTTCCAATAATTCAAGTTGAGTCATTGTTTCCAAGGGAAACTAATCCATCTCTTTCCTTTCTCAAGTTTAAAAACATGTCTACATCACCTGTCATGTGCTTTGAGTAGCCACTGTCAACATACCTTCCACATCTCTTGTGTTTAGCTTGTAGAGCGAGTGTGCATTCTTCATTGTTATATTGATTCTTCTTTCTTATCCATATTCTTTGTTGAGGTTATTTTCTATGACTGTTATTCTATTGTGATTCTCTTGGAGGAACTACTATTCTACAATCTTTGGCCATGTGTCCAAAGTTTTTTCACTTGTATAATTCTACTTCAGTGCTCAAGGATTCAAACTTATTGTAGCTTATTCTCTGTGTTTAACTAGGCCTTATTGGATAACCATTTTGTGCATGACTTTCAAGGTTGTTTTTGTTTCTGTTATTTTCTCTACAATTTACAGGCTTATGTCCAAAATTGTTACATGAATAACATAAACCAAAGAATATGGTTTGATACCTAGGATTTGAAGATATTCTGAAGGGAGTTACTCTTCTAAATCCTTCTTCTTCTTGAGGCCTTCTTGTTTCTGACTGTCGTTGATTCTGAAATCTGAATCTTCTGGGTGGAGGAGTGTCTCTGTGATCTTCCTTGTAAACATTCTTGTCTCCTTTGATTGTTTCTACGTAGCTTCTTGGTTGGGTTTATTTATTTGTTGTTTTGGAACTTGATCCCTTTTCTGTCTAGTTGTATCCAAGTCCGGACTTGTCATGATGTGGCCTTTGTTTGTTAATAATTTTATCCAAAACTTTAGATATATTATGCATGCTTTTCTTTTGAATATGTTTTCTCAAAGTGACAATATTTGCTTCAAAATTTCCAATAATTATGTCTCTTTCTTCTAACAGTTCTTTCAGTGCTTCTTCAATTATTTTGTCTTATTCAAATTGAATTTTTAATTTAGTGATCATCTACTCTGGTTCTTTAAAGTCGGAATTTTGAGTTTCCTCTTTTCTTTTTAGTTTCATCTATAGTGACTTGTTTTTCTTCTTTTCCCTTTTTGTAACTTCTATAGTGCTCAACAGTTCTTCTTTGTAGTCAACGTCTGCCTCTTCATATTATTCTTTGGTGCCTTATTCATCAATTTTCTATTTCCATGAATAGAACCCTTTTTGTATCACTTTCATTGCCTTCATCTTCGTCTGATGAGGTGTTGTCTTCTTTAGTGCAAAATATTTTCTTGAAAAAAATATTTTTGGTTCTTTTTCCTTTGTATACTTGTTTTCTACTTGAGTCATCTTCTTCATTTATTTTATTTTTCTTATGGGGAGATTTGTTAGAGAAATGACCAATACCATCACAATTAAAACAAATCAATGGAATCTTACCTTTGTGTTTGTCATTGGTTCCCTTTTTCAGTGTTCTGACAAAGTTGGATACTTCTTCATCGTATTTTGAGATTTCACTGTTGTTGTTATCTGACTTTGAATTTTTCTTTCCCTTTTTCTTTGACTTCTTGGATTCTTTGAATGTTGCTTATTTTGTGACTGGATTCTCCTATTCGGTTCTCATTTCATGGGCTATGAATATTCCATGTATCTCATCCATTCTTATTGAATCCAGATCTGTTCTTTCTTCCAATGATGATATCTTAGGATCAAATCTCATTGGAAGATATCTCATCACTTTTTGAACAATTATAGATTCATTAACTTATTTTCTCAATCCTCTAATTACATTCATTGTTTCATCAACTCGTAAAAATTAGGTTGTAATATTTTCATCTTCCTTCATCTTCAACTGTTCAAATTGACCTTTGTAAGTTTTAAGCTTTGTTGCCTTGACTTTTGTGTCTCCTTCATAAAAATTCTGAAGTTTGTCCCAAATATCCTTTGCTGAGCTGCAATGCATAAATTTGACATATAAGAAATCAACTAGACCATTCAAGACAAAAATTTTGGCTTTCAAAATATTTAAACCAAGCTTCCTTCCATTTTCATTTGTTGGAGGAACGATGGGTTCTTTGTATCCATCTACAACTAATTGCAAAACCTCGAATCCATGTGCATGTACATATGTTTTCATCCTTCTACTCCATAATACATAGTTTTGTCCATCAAATTATGGTATTCCATTTTTATACATATTGTTGCTCTCTATGATCTACCTTCCAGTGGTTAAATTGATTCCTGAAGGAACCTGCTCTGATATCAATTGTTGGATTACTAAGAGGGGGGTGAATCAGTTATAGAGATTTTTAATCCTTTTTAACCACAACATATAAGTGTTGTTTATATTTATGATCAATTTACCAATATCATTTAAAAAGTGTAGAATAAATAAACCATGAACAATGATAAATCACACACATACACAGTACACCATTATTTTGACGTGGAAACCCAATGCGATAGAAAAACATGGAATGTTTTTTCTTATATGTATTTAAGAATTACATTCATTGGAAGCACCAACTTCCTTTGTTTTCTAGTTGCAATTGGAAGGAGGCTCCAACCCCCTATATTTTCAGGCTACAACATTAGGGAAGCTCCAACTCCCCAATTCTTTGGCTCCAACCAAAAGGAGGCTACAACCCCCTATGTTCTTCGGCTACAACCAGAAGGTGGCTACAACCACCTATCCTTGTCTCGTCCTGCTGGCATGAAATATAAGTGGAAAATAGATGATGAAACCACTACCACACTGTCACTGTGAGATATACCACTATAAACCTGTGTCAATCTATCCCAACATCTTGTAACCAACCTGTACCAATAACCTATGATCAACCTATACTTGTAACCATCATGTACCAAAAAAACCCAACATGTACGCGACCTGTATATGTTGCAGCTCACGTATGTGCGCTAGTTGTCTATACTACATCCTGCATATGTATGTGGCATGTATATACTACAACCTACGTACACCTTCAGAAAGCTAGGATTTTCACCTTTCTTAAACTCAAACTCTTTGTTGCATCTATCACATCAACCTGTAACCTTTCACCATGTCTGATATGTAGTGATTCCTTATGCATACATCATCATACATATCCCTTAACCAAGTGCATCTATGTCTCTCTAGTCATGTGCCATACATGTGTATACATTCATGATCAAGTACAATAACCCTCACATGGACTATACATCAAACCGTCACTGATATATTTCCTCACACTACACAAAAAACTTCACAACCACTTCACAACCAAAAGCCTCAACCATGTACCAAGAAATACAAGATATGTCTCAACACTAAAAAGATGTACCAATGATAAATATCAGATATACCAACACTGTATTTATGTAGATATGGTTTATACAGTAAGTTCCATAGAGCCAATTGCCTCTCTAGGGAAAATCCTCAAACCCCCATAACCATATCTCATGTAGACAAAAATATCCAACTACAAAAAAAAATAAGACATACCTTTTGAACGTGTAGATAGATCTGTTGTACCTGATCATTGTAGACCTTCCTGGGAGCTTTCTTTCAGACTCTAGAGACCTGACATATTCATCTCCTCAACCTTTCATGGCTTTACCCAACTGTATGTGACCTCTTCTTATTTAGCCTATGTATGTACACCCCCTGTTCACCTTCAGCCCATGTATGAACGCACCTTCTTCCACTGCAACTCACGTACAACTCAAAAACTAGTGGTTTTTTTTTTTCAGTATTTCGGTAATTCCGAAAGTTTCACCGTCAACCCTCCTTTTCTACCTCAAACTTGTGTAAATTCAGATGTATCAATGAGTACCTACAATAAAGTTTTCACAAATAATAGATATTCAATATTCTCATTAGGTGAAAATAGGAGACCCTTTCTCTCTTATTTATATTCTTCAAGTAACTTCCTCAAGAGGTTACCTTCTAACTAACTCTACCCAACTTCCTTATTTTAGGTATAACCCACTTCTAACCACTTGTCCATTTACAAACACTTTATCCACAAATAGTAAACTCTCCACTTCTAGTTGCAACTAATTTATTTTTAATTATTTTCTTATTCAACAACTTAACCCACGATTAACTCCTAGTTTCACCCACTTTGACTAGTCAACTTCTTCTAGGAGTTTCTAGAATAATTTGACTTATTTGACCTTCTAGGGGCTTCTAGATAACTCATGAGGGTTCTCCAACTTCACAAGGCCATAACTCTCTAACCGTGAGGAGTTATTTGACATTACACATATCACCAGAAATGGTATGCCATGTATTATCCATCTAGAATAGTCTTACCTGCAAATATACTAATCTCCATACCATTATACATCAAACAAACTTGATTCTCTTAACCATATTGGTGGGGCTAATGGAATTTGCTACCGGACTTGATTCAAGGGTTGACATCAATGAAAACCAACCCAATTAATCAACAGGTGATGTAGAATTTTTTCTTGAGTTAGAGATTGATTCAATGACCATTAACAACAATATTCATAAATAAGATGGTAGGAAAAAAGTGAGTTCCAATTTTAAAGTTTTGTGTACTAAGTTTGATCAGTTTCCTATTTATATGTTTTTGTTTGTACCAGATTGTTATTTTATATTGTTGACTTATATCTCTAGTTCAACAAAATAACATCTTCTATTTTTTTGTGTAAAATAAATAGTTTAATAAATGGCCCCTATATCACCATCAATTTAAATCAATGTTATCATATTTGAGATTCACACTTGTTTCACTCTCAAAATGATATAGAGATGATGAGAATAGTGTTCCCTTAGAATGCACTCATGAACAATGTAATTCCCAACACATGCTTCAAGAGAAAGAGTCTAGGTTTCCTACCTAAGGAGGATGCACCCACCTTGCCAAAAACTTTCAACTCAATATCTATCACTTAAGGAGCTCATCCTCTTTTCAATCTTTTTATTTTGACTTGAGTGTATTGAGTGTACTCGTGTAAATGCATATTTCCATCCCTCCGACTATGTGTATGAGTTATTTAATATTTATTCATATTGTGTAGACCTATTTGGAGGTTTTATTTCACACCCTCCAATAGTATTTTTACCATCCAAGCCACCTTACAAGTATATTGTTCAAATGGTATCATCCTTGTCAAGAACCTAGGAAGACATTACAATAGTACATTGAGGTGTTCAGTTGGCTTTGCATTCAACTCTAGGTTCTAGATCTACAAGAGGTATTTATTGTATCACCACTTGGGAGGTATTCTTTTACATATTCCTAATTTGAATAAAATAGATACAAGCATGATAATTAAGAAAAACAGGTATTTCCATGTTTATATTATAAAATTGCATCACACACATAACAAACATACATAGTTGTAGAGAAAATACAACTTATTCTATATTCACATAATCATAAAAGATGAATGTACAACACATACTCATGAAGAACAACACTAACCACCTGTAAACTACATGTTCTAACATAGGTTAAAATTCTAAATAAAAATTCTAAATTTGTATGAGAATAGGTATTTTTGAGTTCTATATTATTTATTTTGTTTGTTTTGTCTATATGTTAACTTGGTTTTAATATATTAGAGTAATT
>SNQJ01S0039212.1:40471-52816 GCA_010110895.2 Picea sitchensis
TGAGGTGTATAGTTCATGATGTTGGTACATCTTGATGAGTCATAGTTTATGTATATTTGATGCATGATTGGTACATATTTAGTGCATGGTTGATGAACTCGTTGATGGTACAGGTTGAGGTATATTTTGGTGCATGGTTGATGCACTTTTTCATGGTTAGAAGTGGGTTACTAAGTGGACAAGTGGTTAGAAGTGGGTTAGCCCTCAAATAAGGAAAGTGGTTTAAGATGGTTACAAGGTAACCCCTTGAGGAAGCTACATAAAAGTATAAATAAGAGGCAAGGGTCTCTCATTTTAATTACACTTGAGCATATTGAATATCTATAAATGAATGAGGTAACCAAAGGATATATAAGGTGAATTTCAGAGGGAATGTGAAGTAAAGAAGGCCAAAATTCAAGGGAGGATAAATTCTTTTGATGATGCTTTCTAAGGTATGTTATTTACAAGTCATCTCACTATTTTTGCAATAATTATTTTATAGAATGATTCATATCAATAAATATGGAAGCCATTGAGGAAACATATCCAAGTAGTTGTGATAAAAATTTCAGCTTGTGGGTCTTTGTAGTTTTGGATTTACACTCTGTGGAATATAGGGCTTGTGGCTAGTCTTGAAACTAGTCTAAAACATGTGTTTCAGGTAAAAACGTCATAAATTCTTCATAACAGATCAAAATTTAGTAAGGCCAAATTTATTGGTGAGAGTACAGTATGTAGTATTATTTGTACCATTTTTATATCCATACAACAAATATTATGTGTGGGGCACGCTCTACAAGTTCACTCTCTAGAATAAGCATGAATTCAACAAGGTATGCCATTTTTTCTATAAATCCTTTTCTGAGAGGTTCCAAGTAGTGAAACCTAGAGAAATTGCAGACAAGATGCTGAAGAACATTGTGTACTATTTCCAGACCTTTATTCATTACAGGTACATAGTTATGATTATTGCAAGTTAGGGTTGTTGATTAATCCAAAACTAGTCGTGTGAGACTAAAGTAAAATTTGATGAAAATTCTAGTCTCTTGTTAACGAAGGTTTGCAGGTATGTGATCATATACGCCAAGTATATTATAGAGTTACAAATCAGATTTGGATGATGAAATTGATGAGGGATTTTGGTTGAGGTACATGTTGGGTACATGGTTGAGACAATTAGTTGATGAGTTGGCACATTCATGAGTTGTATAGTTGATGATGTTGGTAAATCTTGATGAGTCATAGTTTATGTGTATTTGATGCATTATTGGGACATATTTGGTGCATGGTTGATGCACTTGTTGATGGTACAAGTTGAGGTACATATTGGTGCATGGTTGATGCACTTTTTTATGGTACATGTTGGTACAGGTTGTTTGGTGCAGGTTGATTGGTACAGGTTTATAGAAGTATATCTCACAGTGATAGTGTGATAGTGGTTCCATCATTCTACTTATGTTTTAGGGAGGTTGGACGGGGCAAGGATAGGTGGTTGTAGCCACCTTCCAATTGTATCTGGAGAACATACGGGGTTGTAGCCTCCTTCTAGTTGTAGCCAGAGAATTGGGGATTTGGAGCTTCCCTCATATTGTAGTCTAATAAACTAGCGAGTTGGAGCCTCCTTCTAGTTGCAGCTGGAAAACAAAGGAAGTTGGTGCTTCCAATGAATGTAATTATTAAAGACATATAAGAAAAATCATTATGTGGTTTTCTCCCGCTTTGGGTTTCCACGTAAAAACACTGGTGCATTGTGTATGTGTATGATTTCTCATTTGTTCATTGTTTATTTACTCTGCAACTATTGGATGATAATGCTACATTGATATAACACTTTCATTTTATGGTTAAAAAGGATTAAATTTATCTATTACTAATTCACCCACCCTCTCAATAATCCAACATATAACCACTTATCCTTGCCCCATCATGTCGCCCTGAAATATAAGTGCTAAATAGATGATGAAGCCACTGCCACGTTGCCACTATGAGATATACCACTGTAAACCTGTGACAATATCTACTAATATTCTGTAACCAACTTGTACCAATAACATGTGATCAACCTGTACCTGTAACCATCATGTACCAATAAAAACCAACAAGTGTGCAACATATATATGTTGCAGCTCACGTATGTTGCAGCTCACGTATGTACGTGACCTATCTATATTGCAACATGTGTATGTACACGACCTGTATATACTTCAGCCTACGTACACCTTCATAAATATAGGATTTTCACCTTTTTGAAACTCATACTCTTTGTTGCCTCTATCACATCAACCTGTAACCTTTCACTGTGTCCAATTTGTAGTTATTCCTTATGCATGCATCATCATACATATCCATTAACCAGGTGCATCTATGTCTCTCTATTCATGTTCTATACATGTGTATACAATCATGATAAATTGTAATAACCCTCACATGGACTAGATATCAAAATCTCACTGATATGAAGCCTCACACTACACAAACAACTTCACAACCACATCAAAACCAAAATCCTCAACCATGTACCAAGAAATACAAGATATGCCTCAACACTAACAAGATGTAACAATGATAAATATCAAATATACTAGCATTGTACTTCTATAGATCTGGATTATAGAGTTAGTGTCATACAAACAATTTCCTCTCTAGGGAAAATCCTCAAAACCCCATAACCATATCTCATGTAGACAACAATATCCAACTACACAAAAAAAATAAGACATACCTTCTTAACCTGTAGATAGATCTATTGTACCTGATCATTGTAGACCTTCCTGGGAGCTTTATTTCAGACTCTAGAGAACTGACATCTTCATCACCTCAATCTTTCATGGCTTTACCCAATTGTATGTAACCTCTTATTCTTTAGCCTATGTATTTATGCACCCTGTTCACCTTCCTCCCTCGTATGTACATGCCTTCTTTCACTGCAACTTGCATACACCTCAATAACTTGGGTTTTTTTAGTATTTCAAAATTTCAAAATTTTCACCTCAACCCTCCTTTTCTACCTTAAATATGTGTAACTTTAGATGTATCAATGAGTACATGCAATAAATTTTTCACAAATAATAGATATTCAATATTCGCATTAGGTGAAAATAGGAGACCCTTGCTCTCTTATTTATATTCTCCAAGTAGCTTCCTCAAGGGGTTACCTTCTAACTTACTTTACCCAAATTCCTTCTTTTAGGGCTAACCCACTTCTAACCACTTGTCCACTTACAACCACTTTATCCACAAATAGTACTCTCCACTTCTAGTTTCAACTAATTTATTTTTAATTATTTTCTTATTGCAAAAACTTAACCCATGATTAACTCCTAGTTTCACCCACTTTGACTAGTCAACTTCTTCTAGGAGTTTCTAGAATAATTTGGCTTCTTTGACCTTTGGGGGGCTTCTAGATAACACATTAGGGTTCCCCAACTTCACAAGGACATAACTCTCTAATTGTGATGAGTTATGTGATGTTCCACATATCACCAAAAATTGCTTGCCATGTAATATCCATATAGAATAGTCTTACCTGCAAATATATTGATATTCATACCATTATACATAAAAAAATATTGAGTCCCTTAACCATATTGTTGGAGCTATAGGAATTTTCTATCGGAATTTCTTCAAGGGTTGACATCAATGACAACCAACCCAATTAATCAACATTCTCCCCCTTTGGCATTGATGGTGACACTTTGATGCCACACTGAAGTCACATCTCTCATGTTCCCCCTATGACCATCGCTCCCTATGGAATCATGTCTTTGTGTTCTATATACAATCATATGATAAATATTCCCCCCTTTGACATCAATGGAAAAGGTAAATTGTTGTCAGGGCTATTCCCCTTGACTGAACTCTCCCCAAACTGAACTGTCCTCTTTATGGTGCTTCCTCATGTAAATCTAAGACATATAAGAATAGAATTCAAAATTCATTCTGGGGCATAAACTATGACAAGTTTGTGATGAAGATACTCAAAGGATTCTCTTGGAAGCAGTTTTGTAAAGATGCCTGCAATTTTTTCTTTGGTCCCAATACACTCAACTCGAATATTCATCTCTGCAACCTATTCCCATAGAAAATGATACTTGATTGGAATGTACTTCGTCTTGGAGTGCATGATTGGATTCTTTGAGATATTGATAGTGCTTGTATTATCATAATATATTGGAATGGGCTCATCATACTCAAGATGTATATCCGTCAAAGTTTGTTTCATCCATAAAACTTGTGTACAACATGTTGTTGCTGCAATATACTCTACTTCGGCTATAGAAAATGATAATGATGATTGTTTCTTGATTAACCAAAGATACCAAACACTCACCCAAGTAGAACATTGCTCCACCTATACTTCTTCGATCATCAATGCAACTTGCCCAATATACATCTCTGTAGGCAATAAGTGATAGATCCTTTCCTTTTGGATACCATAATCCAAACTCTTTTGTACCCTTGAGATATATGAATATCATTTTTACTTCTAGAACATGTGATTCCTTTGGTGCTTCTTGAAATCGTGCCACCTATCCAATTGGTTGCATTACATCTGGTATAGATGTTATCAAATAAATTAGGATCCCAATCATTGACATGCATTTCCTCTAATCTGTAGACTTTGAATTATCATATTTACTTAACTTGTAACTGGTTTGCATAGGCGTATTGACTGGTTTTCAATATTCCATTTTGAACCTCTTTAGCATTTCTTTGATATACTTGGTTTGAGAAATAAAAATGCCTTGGTTCTTTGGTATATCTGAAGACCCAGAATGAAGTATAGTTATCCAAGTAATGACATTTCAAATTCATTCTTCATATCCTTTGCAAATTTTTGGTTCAACTTGTCATCATCACTTCCAAAAATAGTATCATCAACATAAACTTCAATTAATAAAATACTATCTTGAGTTACCTTGATGTAGAGGTTGTTGTCTGCATTTCCTTTTCTAAACCCCCTCTATCATAAATATTTTTCTAGTCTAGAATACCATGCTTTGGGGGCATGTTTGAGACCATATGAGGCCTTATTCAAGCTGCAAACATAATTTTCATTCTTTGACAACTGAATTCCTTTCGCTTTCTCAATGTATACTTCTTCTAGTTCTCCATTTAGAAAGGATGATTTCACGTCCATATGATACACTTTAATATTCTTGGAGCATGCATAAGCTAGGATCAATCTGATTTATTCCATTTTGGAAACTGGGGAAAACATCTCTTCAAATTTGATACCTTCAACATGTGCCTATCCTTTACATACCAACCTAGCTTTGTTCCCGGTAACCTGTCCATCTTCATTTAATTTATTTCTAAAGACCAACTTTGTGTCAATCACATTCTTGTACTTTGGCCTTGGAACCAATTCCCAAGTTTCATTCGTCTCTATCCGATCCAAATATTCATCCATAATTCATCCTTGTTGGCTTCTCCAAAACTACTTGGCTCAATCGAAGATAAGAGTGCTAGGTGCAGTTGTTCTGGTGAACAAATTCTTCTTCTAGTCTCAACTTCCACATCTTTGTTCCCGATAATATGATCTGATGGATGATTCTTCTGTATTCATTTTCTAGGTATCTTTGGAGGTACTTGTTGTTTTGTCTCTTCTACTTCTACCTGATCTTCTTCATCTTCCTCTTCTGTTATTTCTTCTTCTTTTGCTTCTTCTTCGTGAACTTGTTCCATTGACTCCTTTTCTTCTTCCTTTATTTTTCATCCACATGTCTCATCAACCATCACATTCATGATTTTCACAACTTTTTTAAGCCTCATATTGAAAAAAATGTATTCTTTCCTTGTGCTCGAATACCCAATAAGTACACCTTTGTCCACATGAGAATCGAACTTTCCCATTCTTCCATCTTCTCTCTTGATGTAGAATTTGCTTCCAAAAAATATGAAGTGTTTCACATTCGTTGGTCTTCATTTCCATAGCTCGTAGGGATTTTTATCACTATTGTTTCCAATCATTAATCTGTTTTAAATATGAACTGTTTTATGCACTACATGTGCCCAAAAGACATCTGTCAACTTGGAATTCATTAACATAGTTCGAGCCATTTCCTGTATTGTCTTGTTCTTCCTTTCGACAACTCCATTGTTTTTTGGTGTCCTGGAAATAGAGAAATGTCTTTGTATCCCATGTTTACTACAGAAGTCCATAAAATCCTTTGAATTAAACTCTCCTCCATTGTCTGATATCAAACATTTGATTTTGAAATCTATTTCATTTTCAACCATCTCCTTGTATATTTTGAAGTTCTCAAATGCCTCTAACTTCTTCCTGAGAAAACAAACTGTAGTCATTCTTGTATAATCATCAACTAATAGCATAAAATATTTCTCACATTTTAAATCCTTTGTTCTAGTTGGTCCAACTAGATTAGTATGTACAATTTCCAGTAGTGTTGTTGTGGAGTATTCCTTTGATTTGAACTTGGTCTTTGTTTTCTTTCCTTGTTGACAATGCTTGCATAATGTGTTGGTTGGTTTTGTGATCTGGGGGATTTATTTGACTACTTCCTTTTTATTGACTTTGACAAGGTTATCAAAGTTTATATAACCCATTCTTTTGTGCCAAAGCTAAACTTCATCTTCCTTTCCTAGACAACACTTTTCATTTCCAATTTCACTTAATACATTTATGTTGCTTGAAGTTCTTATAGTTGTTGCAACCACTTCAACTGAACCTAATTCTCTTATCTCGCACTTCTCTAAATCAAACACAAGTTTGTGACCTTGGTCACACATTTTAATTACACTCAAAATATTGTGTTTCATATCTTCCACTAGTAGAACATTCTCTTCCTTGGTATCCTTATTTCCAATTATGACTGTGCCTCTTCCAATAATTCAACTTGAGTCATTGTTTCCAAGGGAAACTAATCCAACTCTTTCCTTTCTCAAGTTTAAAAACATGTCTACATCACCTGTCATGTGCTTTGAGTAGCCACTGTCAACATACCTTCCACATTTCTTGTGTTTAGCTTGTAGAGCGAGTGTGCATTCTTCATTATTATATTGATTCTTCTTTCTTATCCATATTCTCTGTTGAGGTTATTTTCTATGACTATTGTTATTCTATTGTGATTCTCTTGGAGGAACTGCTATTCTACAATCTTTGGCCATGTGTCCAAAGTTTTTTCATTTGTAGAATTCCACTTTAGTACTCAAGGATTCAAACTTGTTGTAGCTTATTCTCTGTGTTTAACTAGGCCTTATTGGATAACCATTTTGTGCATGACTTTCAAGGTTTTTTTTGTTTCTGTTATTTTCTCTACAATTTACAGGCTTATGTCCAAAATTGTTACATGAATAACATAAACCAAAGAATATGGTTTGATACCTAGGATTTGAAGATATTCTGAAGGGAGTTAATCTTCTAAATCCTTCTTCTTCTTGAGGCCTTCTTGTTTCTGATTTTCGTTGATTCTGAAATATGAATCTTCTGGGTGGAGGAGTGTCTCTGTGATCTTCCTTGTAAACATTCTTGTCCCCTTTGATTGTTTCTGCGTAGCTTCTTGGTTGGGTTTATTTATTTGTTGTTTTGGAACTTGATCCCTTTTATGTCTAGTTGTATCCAAGTCCGGACTTGTCATGATGTGGTCTTTGTTTGTTAATAATGTTATCCAAAACTTTAGATATATTATGCATGCTTTTCTTTTGAATATGTTTTCTCAAAGTGACAATATTTGCTTCCAAATTTCCAATAATTATGTCTCTTTCTTCTAACAGTTCTTTCAGTGCTTCTTCAATTATTTTGTCTTATTCAAATTGAATTTTTAATTTAGTGATCATCTACTCTGGTTCTTCAAAGTCAGAATTTTGAGTTTCCTCTTTTCTTTTTAGTTTCATCTGTAGTGACTTTTTTTTCTTCTTTTCCCTTTTTATAACTTCTATAGTGCTCAACAGTTCTTCTTTGTAGTCAACGTCTGCCTCTTCATATTATTCTTCGGTGCCTTCTTCATCAATTTTCTATTTCCATGAATAGAACCCTTTCTGTATCACTTTCATTGCCTTCATCTTTGTCTGATGAGGTGTTGTCTTCTTTAGTGCAAGATATTTTCTTGAAAAAAATATTTTTGGTTCTTTTTCCTTTGTATACTCGTTTTCTACTTGAGTCATCTTCTTCATTTCTTTTATTTTTCTTATGGGGAGATTTTTTATAGAAATGACCAATACCATCACAATTAAAACAAATCAATGGAACCTTACCTTTTTGTTTGTCATCGGTTCCCTTTTTCAGTGTTTTGACAAAGTTGGATACTTCTTCATCATATTCTGAGATTTCACTGTTGTTGTTATCTGACTTTGAATTTTTCTTTCCCTTTTTCTTTGACTTCTTGGATGCTTTGAATGTTGCTTATTTTGTGACTGGATTCTCCTATTCGGTTCTCATTTCATGGGCTATGAATATTCCATGTATCTCATCCATTCTTATTGAATCCATATCTTTTCTTTCTTCCAGTGATGATATCTTAGGATCAAATCTCATTGGAAGAGATCTTAGCACTTTTTGAACAATTATAGATTCATTAACTTATTTTCTCAATCCTCTAATTACATTCATTGTTTCATCAACTCATAAAAATTAGGTTGTAATATTTTCATCTTCCTTCATCTTCAACTGTTCAAATTGACCTTTGTAAGTTTTAAGCTTTGTTGCCTTGAATTTTGTGTCTCCTTCATAAAAATTCTGAAGTTTGTCCCAAATATCCTTTGTTGAGCTGCAATGCATAAATTTGACATATAAGAAATCAACTAGACCATTCAGGACAAAATTTTTGGCTTTCAAAATATTTAAACCAAGCTTCCTTCCATTTTCATTTGTTGGAGGAATGATGGGTTCTTTGTATCCATCTACAACTGATTGAAAAACCTCGAATCCATGTGCCCGTACATATGTTTTCATCCTTCTACTCCATAATGCATAGTTTTGTCCATCAAATTATGGTATTCCATTTTTATACATATTGTTGCTCTCCATGACCTACCTTCCAGTGGTTAAACTGATTCCTGAAGGAACCTGTTCTGATATCAATTGTTGGATTACTAAGAGGGGGGGTGAATCAGTTATAGAGATTTTTAATCCTTTTTAACCACGACATATAGGTGTTGTTTATATTTATGATCAATTTACCAATATCATTTAAAAAGTGTAGAATAAATAAACCATGAACAATGATAAATCACACACATACACAGTACACCAGTATTTTTACGTGGAAACCCAATGCGATAGAAAAACATGGAATGTTTTTTCTTATATGTATTTAAGAATTACATTCATTGGAAGCACCAACTTCCTTTGTTTTCTAGTTGCAACTAGAAGGAGGCTCCAACCCCCTATATTTTCAAGCTACAACCTTAGGGAAGCTCCAACTCCCCAATTCTTTGGCTCCAACCAAAAGGAGGTTACAACCCCCTATGTTCTTCGGCTACAACCAGAAGGTGGCTACAACCACCTATCCTTGTCTTGTCCAGCTAGCATGAAATATAAGTGGAAAATAGATGATGAAACCACTGCCACACTGTCACTGTGAGATATACCATTGTAAACCTGTGTCAATCTGTGCCAACATCTTGTAACCAACCTGTACCAATAACCTATGATCAACCTATACCTATAACCATCATGTACCAACAAAATCCAACAGGTACGCGACCTGTATATGTTGCAGCTCACGTATGTGCGCTAGTTGTCTATACTACATCCTGCATATGTATGTGGCATGTATATACTACAACCTACGTACACCTTGAGAAATCTAGGATTTTCACCTTTCTTAAACTCAAACTCTGTGCTGCCTCTGTCACATCAACCTGTAACCTTTCACCATGTCTAATATGTAGTGAATCTGTATGCATACATCATCATACATATCCCTTAACCAAGTGCATCTATGTCTCTCTAGTCATGTGCCATACATGTGTATACAATCATGATCAAGTACAATAACCCTCACATGGACTATACATCAAATCGTCACTGATATATTTCCTCACACTACACAAAAAACTTCACAACCACTTCGCAACCAAAAGCCTCAACCATGTACCAAGAAATACAAGATATGCCTCAACACTAAAAAGATGTACCAATGATAAATATCAGATATACCAACACTGTATTTATGTAGATATGGTTTATACAGTAAGTTCCATAGAGCCAATTGCCTCTCTAGGGAAAATCCTCAAACCCCCATAACCATATCTCATGTAGACAAAAATATCCAACTACAAAAAAAAATAAGACATACCTTTTGAACGTGTAGATAGATCTGTTGTACCTGATCATTGTAGACCTTCCTGGGAGCTTTCTTTCAGACTCTAGAGACCTGACATATTCATCTCCTCAACCTTTCATGGCTTTACCCAACTGTATGTGACCTCTTCTTATTTAGCCTATGTATGTACACCCCCTGTTCACCTTCAGCCCATGTATGAACGCACCTTCTTCCACTGCAACTCACGTACAACTCAAAAACTAGTGGTTTTTTTTTTTCAGTATTTCGGTAATTCCGAAAGTTTCACCGTCAACCCTCCTTTTCTACCTCAAACTTGTGTAAATTCAGATGTATCAATGAGTACCTACAATAAAGTTTTCACAAATAATAGATATTCAATATTCTCATTAGGTGAAAATAGGAGACCCTTTCTCTCTTATTTATATTCTTCAAGTAACTTCCTCAAGAGGTTACCTTCTAACTAACTCTACCCAACTTCCTTATTTTAGGTATAACCCACTTCTAACCACTTGTCCATTTACAAACACTTTATCCACAAATAGTAAACTCTCCACTTCTAGTTGCAACTAATTTATTTTTAATTATTTTCTTATTCAACAACTTAACCCACGATTAACTCCTAGTTTCACCCACTTTGACTAGTCAACTTCTTCTAGGAGTTTCTAGAATAATTTGACTTATTTGACCTTCTAGGGGCTTCTAGATAACTCATGAGGGTTCTCCAACTTCACAAGGCCATAACTCTCTAACCGTGAGGAGTTATTTGACATTACACATATCACCAGAAATGGTATGCCATGTATTATCCATCTAGAATAGTCTTACCTGCAAATATACTAATCTCCATACCATTATACATCAAACAAACTTGATTCTCTTAACCATATTGGTGGGGCTAATGGAATTTGCTACCGGACTTGATTCAAGGGTTGACATCAATGAAAACCAACCCAATTAATCAACAGGTGATGTAGAATTTTTTCTTGAGTTAGAGATTGATTCAATGACCATTAACAACAATATTCATAAATAAGATGGTAGGAAAAAAGTGAGTTCCAATTTTAAAGTTTTGTGTACTAAGTTTGATCAGTTTCCTATTTATATGTTTTTGTTTGTACCAGATTGTTATTTTATATTGTTGACTTATATCTCTAGTTCAACAAAATAACATCTTCTATTTTTTTGTGTAAAATAAATAGTTTAATAAATGGCCCCTATATCACCATCAATTTAAATCAATGTTATCATATTTGAGATTCACACTTGTTTCACTCTCAAAATGATATAGAGATGATGAGAATAGTGTTCCCTTAGAATGCACTCATGAACAATGTAATTCCCAACACATGCTTCAAGAGAAAGAGTCTAGGTTTCCTACCTAAGGAGGATGCACCCACCTTGCCAAAAACTTTCAACTCAATATCTATCACTTAAGGAGCTCATCCTCTTTTCAATCTTTTTATTTTGACTTGAGTGTATTGAGTGTACTCGTGTAAATGCATATTTCCATCCCTCCGACTATGTGTATGAGTTATTTAATATTTATTCATATTGTGTAGACCTATTTGGAGGTTTTATTTCACACCCTCCAATAGTATTTTTACCATCCAAGCCACCTTACAAGTATATTGTTCAAATGGTATCATCCTTGTCAAGAACCTAGGAAGACATTACAATAGTACATTGAGGTGTTCAGTTGGCTTTGCATTCAACTCTAGGTTCTAGATCTACAAGAGGTATTTATTGTATCACCACTTGGGAGGTATTCTTTTACATATTCCTAATTTGAATAAAATAGATACAAGCATGATAATTAAGAAAAACAGGTATTTCCATGTTTATATTATAAAATTGCATCACACACATAACAAACATACATAGTTGTAGAGAAAATACAACTTATTCTATATTCACATAATCATAAAAGATGAATGTACAACACATACTCATGAAGAACAACACTAACCACCTGTAAACTACATGTTCTAACATAGGTTAAAATTCTAAATAAAAATTCTAAATTTGTATGAGAATAGGTATTTTTGAGTTCTATATTATTTATTTTGTTTGTTTTGTCTATATGTTAACTTGGTTTTAATATATTAGAGTAATT
>SNQJ01S0039213.1:0-15408 GCA_010110895.2 Picea sitchensis
TTCATTAGATTTAATATTGATGCATTACAATTCTTTCAAGTCGAAGCTTTAGTTACTTGGTTTTCAATTGCAATGAATTGAAAGGTTATACTTTCCTTTTCTAATGTGCATTGAAAATACACTTCATTCCTAAATAATTTGATAACCCCATGAATTACCTTGGTTCAATTAAATTATCTGGGATCAACCAATTTACAATGAATTTTATATTTCTTAGGTCAATAGAAAATTCACATCCTCTAACTACAAAATCCATACACAACAATAATTTTTTTCCAAGCTCATATTTCTTCATGTTGGCTTGCAATTCATTGTGTTGAAGGGTTAAAAATATTATCTCCAAATGTTTCAAATGATCTTCCCAAATCTTTCTAAAAGTCAAAATATCATCCAAGGAGGCTACAATAAACAAGTTTGAGAAAAGGTCTTAAGATATAATCCATCAATCTTAGAAGTGTTGTCATAGTATTGTGTAATATAAATTGAAAGATGACTCACTCATGCAATCCATGTGTTTTTTTGAAAGTAATATTCCAAATTATTCTTTGTGTATATTGTCATATTGGTATCCTTACTTCTAATCCAACTTCATGATAACACATGCTTCCAATATTTGGTTGATTAGTGTCTTGATTATTTGTAGGGGATATATATATATTATAATCTTGTTCAATCTGAAAGATCTACACATTTTCTCTAACATCCATCTTTCAATAGAATATTACAATATTACAATATATTAGAATATTAGAATATTAAAATGTAATAGTAATGCCATATTACACAATGTAATATGGCATTACCATATTACAATGTAATATGGTAATACCATATTACAATGTAATATGGTAATACCATATTACAATGTTAGATGGTAATACCATATCTCATGTAATTTTTTTCTTAAAACTTAAATTCATCGTCGCAATATCGACGATAGTTTGTCGGAAGTTTTTTTTGTATTCTACCACAACCGTCGCAATAGCGACGAAAATTCGTTGCAATTTGCCACGAATTTTTGTCACACATACAACATCTACTTCGTAAGTATGGTCTTGAGATATATTTTCGTCGATATTGCCACAGATTTTCGTCGCAAGTTGCGACAGTTTTGTGTCGCACATTCAACATTTGCATCGTAAGTTATTGTCTTAGCATAACGTTTTGTTGCAATTGCGATGAATTTGCGTCGTAATTGCCACACTTCTTTGTTGTTATTGCGACATAATTTCATCGTAATTGTGACGATGCATAGGGTTAACTGATCTTGAAGGTGGTGACACGTGGAGATCTTATTTCGTCGATGTTTCCACGCACACCTGGATCGTGGATATAACGACGAAACTATTCCGACGAAAAAAAATCTCGGCTTCCGTGGAAGTTGCGACGGATAAGTGTGGCAATATCAATGAAAAACCGTCGCAAATTTGGTCATATGTACTAGTGATAGGGTTGGTTTGTCATCCTCAACAAATTCCAATACCTGTATGGCATATAAGGAACACCCCT
The DNA here is from genome assembly GCA_010110895.2 of Picea sitchensis. Lineage (NCBI taxonomy): Eukaryota > Viridiplantae > Streptophyta > Pinopsida > Pinales > Pinaceae > Picea > Picea sitchensis. The sequence continues at coordinate 1,510 of SNQJ01S0039213.1, forward strand.
TTCTGCAATACTTTTTCATTTTAAGGGCTTATATTTGCCTCACTATGACAAGCTTCTGAATCCCTTGGAGGGTCGTTTTTCTCCCTTCTTCATTTACACATTCTAAAGTTTTATGATAACAGTCCAATTTAGTTTTATAAGAAGCCAACCAATCCATACCAATCAACAAGTCATAAGATCCCAGGGGAAGTATGTTAAGGGTCGCTCGGGTGGGCAATCCACCCATGATGAATAGACAGGATGGTATGACCTTTGCCACTTTTCTTTTGGTCCTGGTGGATAATTGCACCAACCATAGTTTAACATGTCTAATTGGTTACAGTTTACACTTCTCAACAGTTTGAGGGGTCACATAACTCAAATTAGAACCTGGGTCAATTAAAATAGAAACTAGATGGTTGGCGATCATACCTTCTAGCTCCACTAGTGAAGCTTGGTCATCATCTTGATTATTGTCCAAGGATGCATAGATTTGTGGCATGCTCCTAGCCACATCATTGACGGTGGTAGCTTCTTGGATATTGTAGACTCTCTTACTTTTTTTTTGTCTGTGGGGGCAACCCCTCAACCTATGATCTTCTCTACAACCCCATCATTTTAAGGGTTCCTTCTTTAGGTTACCAGTCTTTCCTAGGGTTGTATTAAAAGGTTTATTTCCACTTTGACAGGGGAAATTTTGCTGATATACACTTCTAGTAGGAAGGATCCTTCTAGAATCTTTTCCATATTTCTTGAATCTTGAGTATTTAAACCCTTTCTTCTAGAATCCTGAACTACTCCTCTTCTTCCAGTCCTCGCGAGGTCTTGTCTTACTCCCAAATCGTTCATAACAATACCTCACCTTCCAGATAGTTTATTCTAAGGTCTTTGGTTCGTCGAAATCAATCCTGTCCCGATAGGTTTGAGGTAACCCACTAATGAACCACTGCATTTTTACCTTTTCGTCTTTTATGTAGGGTACATACCTCAATAGTTCAAGGAATTTATTAACAAATTCGTCTATGGTGAGCTGCCCCAACCTGAGCTCATAGAATTCCTTAGTCTTCCCCTCCATTTATTTTTCTAACATATATTGCTTCCTGAAGTATTTCTTAAACTATTTCCATGACAAGTCCTTCTCATGGAATCCTTTCAAATTCCTAAGGTCTTCCCACTATATGGAAGCCTTTCCATTCAGGTTGAAGATGGCTATTCAAGCCTTCAAGTTTTCAGAGTAGTCATGGACTCGAAAGTACTTCTTTAAACCAAGCAACCAAGCTTCCACCTCTTCTCCCTTCTTAATATATCCGTCAAAAGAGGGTGGATTGGCTTTCTTTAACTCTTTAGGATCATAAGTTTTGGAATGCGTCCGCTTCTTTCCTTTCCTTTGAGAATGTGAGCTGGATTTGCTACTAGAACATCCTTAGGAGTTGCCATCTTCCTTTCTAGAGGACTCTACTGATGAGTGTCCCTTGCCTCCAGGCTAGACCTTCTTCGAGGTACTTTTCGCAGTGTGGTCACTTTTGGAGTCATGTTTTCAGATCTCAGGTGGACTTTGACTTCTCTTCTTATGTTGTCGGTCCACATGATTGGTTGTGGGTTCATGTTGTAGTTGCCTATGTATGTCAGATAAGATGTGTAGCAAGACTGCATTAATTTCTGTATGTTTTTCTTTCTACTTTATCAATCTCTCGTTGTCAGCCTTGCAACTCTGTAATTCGAACTTGGGGCCCCTTATAGTTTTATCCAGATCTGGAGGGGTTTCCACCACCCTCCTTTTGTCAGATTCTTCATCTCTATTGTGGGAGCCATCCCCCACTTCATGACACGTCACAATCCTTTAGTCTTGGAGTTTTCCCATGATGTACAGATTGATCGAGTGTTGACAAAAACACTTAGTGTTAGATAACAGTTTATTAGTTAATGGAAAATACACGGTTCAATTTCTTAAATGCATACACACAGTAGAAAGTTTCATTCTTTTCTTTAATAACTTTTTTAACTAGACTTTTTAAGAAAGAGGTAAGGTAGGGTGTCAATCTTTTAAAAGTACTCCAAATAGAGTTTTTAAGTGACTCGTCTGTAAGCTCAAGCAGGCCAAGTGTTGTAACCATGCTCTGATACCAATTTGTAACATACCCACGATGGGGCTAAAAAAAAAAAAAAAAATCCGTCCTCCTTACAGGAATAAATCCTCTCTCTCTACGGGTTCTAATTTGGATAGTTGAGGAACCAGCCTGACCTTCCAGTCAAGGATATCCGATTCTAAATCCAAACAACTCTCTGAGACCTTGATGGTCTCGTTCTGTAATTAAACACAAAACCTTTTGACTACCTGGTGCAGGTCTAAGGGTACCCACGACCTCTGTCTGCGTGCTGACAAAATATTGAATTTCAGGTGCTAGCTCCTTTTTCCTTAACCCCCTCCTTCATATGCCCCTGGGATATGACCTCTTGGAAAGTATGTGATTGCGGGTGCATCCAAGGGTGGTTTTAAAACAACCCAATTTTCACCCCACAATTCATTACAAAGTGCCACGTATACCTTTAGCGATACTGTGGTTTCAATTACGACCTGCTCAGGGGAAATTAAGACCCAAGCATGTTCTGGCCTCACATTTCTTCCCGACCGTCGATCTCTTTCTTTCGGCGGTGATCCATGATCAACGACTGCTATCTATCCTCCTTTCCTATCTTTCACGCACCTTCTCAGACCTACCCGATCTATCGGCACGTAACTCCCTTCCAAATCAACAATTATGATTGGTTCTGGCTCTCCGGCGTTTGGGAGTTTTAATTCTCAAAATCTCGCTTCCTCCTCAGTAGATATCTTATAGAGTGGAAGATATGTTGACACCTATCCCTACAGATGTGCGGCTACGATTTCCTCCATGATTCTGGCCTTCAGGAGTTTCAGTTCTCAAGATCTTTCTTCTTCCGGAGAGATTTCTCTAAAATGGCGGATCGTCTGCCACACATCCTCCTCAATCGATGGTTCTTCTCCTGCTTTGGGACTTTGGCCTCCTCAACCAGATCGACGGTATTTCATCTCTCTCCTCAATTAATGATTGAGATATTCTCCGAGTCTTCAGACCTTTTCCTCTTCTCTTTTCTTCTGAAGTTCTAGATCTGGTGCCGCGTGTCCACCTTCACATCGATGGCTCTCGTCACTTCGAATTTATAGGCTTCGGATATCTCAAATCTAAAATATCTCTTTTCCCCAATGGATTTTATCTAGAATCTATAATCCCTTGACGTGTGTCCCTCTCGGATCAACGAATGTGATCCCTTCGTGTCTTTAGACTTCGGGTTTCTCAACTCTCAACTTTCAACTAAAACTCCAATGCAATTTACCTGAAGCTTCAAGCTCCAAGGTTCCTAGACCCAGGTCACATGGATCGTCCGACAATTCTTGGGCTATGATCCCCGCTCTTAGTCTGGTCTTTGTTTAAGGACTTAGGCATAGGTTCAAAGTCTCCTAGACTACTGGTCTGAAGGAAACACCTTCCCAACTTGTGGGGCTTTAATGTCTAAGTCAAGGCAAGGTAACTTGTGAGGTTACCAAAACGATAGCTATGCCAAGAGGCTTTCTTCGACTCTGGAATGATGATGTAGCTCCCTGGGAAAGTGCCTTCGAGTGACTAAACATGAGCGTATGGAAAATCAAGCAGAAATATAGGTTCTTAAGGGAATGAACACATACTCATAACTTAATCATTTAATACAGAGAAAGAACCCTTTATAGACATATAAATACTCTCATACATCCATTATTTACAATTCAAAGCATAAGGCAAGAAAACACTTATCAAAACTATAGAGTGTGATGCAACTGCTGAAAGGGGTGCTCGTTTCCACCCAACCATAGGCTCAGTCACTCCCAATGGATTTATCACAGTCCACCCCTGATCTTAAGCCACGATGCTTTGAGATTCAATCTCTTACTTCCATCTCAATAGAAGTTAGGGACGAAGGTTACTCTCCTTCTCCCAATACATAAATAGATAAGGACGAAGGTTACTCCCCTTATCATGACTCAATCTCTATTTTCTATGATCAGAACTCATTGTTCCTCTTTTAGTCCTTCCTCAAACATGAGAGATTCCTCTCTCATCTCTGCATTTTCTTCGCAGGTCTCCCTCTACCCACCACACTTCCTCTCTTTCCTTCCTAAAAAAGATTGTGTGTGGCTCGAATTCCCAGTTTGTGGTCAAGTATGGAAGCCTTACGGATGAGCGGTCTACCCCATCCCCTCATTAAATCTTGAGGAGGCCTTCCCACCTACCAGCCTGACTGTAATTCATTCCTAGGTTAGAGGGTTATTCTGATCTGAGTAATTAATTCCAACATGGTACTGGTTCGGTGGAGGTTAACACAACCATTCCTAGTCCTCTCCACCACCTTTCACAACATTTCGTGGTATCTCTTAGCACATCCCCTCTTCCAGTAGTCATGAAACACATAACCATTTTCTATTAAAATAACAAAATTTACATTCATCGAACTTCTACATAAGGTCCATCAAATCAAACATTCAGACTTTTAAGTTTTCCATAGTTCCTTGTCCCATATAGTTATATTTACAAACTGGGGGAAATAGGGTGTTACAGAGGAAGACTAGATCAAGAAAATCATGGAAAAAACTAGAAGAACGTGCAGTGGAGCACCCTACCAATACAATATGAACAATAAGAAGAGAGCCTTAGCCGCGAGGGAAGGATTGGAAAGTGATGAAGAATAGGTAGAGGATCTCCGAGATGTGGAGCAGATTGAGGAAATTTTGTGCGTGACATATGAAAGGAAGACACGAGGTCCAAGGGCATGAACCGAAGGTAGAACTCCTATCCATATGAGTGTCAGTGTGGAATCCATAAATCCATGTGTGACCAATACACCAGAGAGAACATCATCGTTTAGACAACTGGATTTCAATGGAAGAAACACGGTAGGAAGTACATATACATAGGGAGAAACAACTGGGGGAGCCAGTTCAAGAAACATTAGTCAAGGATATACACCATGCAGAGTTAGTAGTTCATCATTCAGGAAAGCAATACATGATCCCACCATCAGGTTACCAGAATTCAAGGGAGAGGCATCAGAGGACCCTGAGAAGCACTTGTTCATCTGTTAAAATATATAAGAAGAAAAGAAGATAACAGATGAGGATTAAACTTGTCCAGTTAGCTATCACTCTAAGAGACTGTTAACTAGATTGGTACATGAGCTTAGCTACAATCAGTCCACCCAGAACAACCAAAATGATTGTGGATATCAAGAAGTTGTTGATAAATGAATTCCAGAAGCCTAGCTCAGAGGATCAGTATATGAATGAGATGATAGAGATCAAACAGAAACCAGGAGAATCTATGTGGGAGATTGACCAGAGATTCAAATGATTAAAGGGAAATCTAAAGTATGTCATGACATATATGCAACATAGACAACTATTTGTGAATTCCCTAGTACCACACCTGAAATACCCTTTGAGACAACATACGTTTCAAACTTAGGCAGAGGCTTTGTAGGCAGCATTAAAACTAGAATAGAACCAATACCGGAAGACAAATCCAACAATAGAGGAGATGAAGGAGGATCTGAAGAATTTGACATTTAAACTGAACCATAATAGGGGTAAGGACAAAAGAGAAGTTGTTTGGTGTACCACATGTAGGACAGAATAACACCACAAGAATGAGTGCCCAACATTCATGCAGTACATGAAAACATGACTACTAAATCCTTTGCTGACATGAATACTATGGTATGATATCTGTAAGACATAGGGGAATGATCCATATCATTGTCCAATGATGCAAAAATACCAGACATTGCCTAATAGTTCAGATTGCAACTTTTACAAGTCAATGGTCCATGATGAAAAAGATTGTAGGACAATGGAGATGGAAAGGGAAAGAACACCAGACACCTATAGGGTGCAGGTAGAAATGATGACAGGGAAATCTACACCACAGTTAAACCAAGTACCAATCCCATATAATACCGCACAACCACAGTATAATCCCACACATTATAATCAGGTGCCTCAGTACAACCCACCATGAGGAGATCGTGCTGGATATAGAGGTGGAGGACGAGGTAGAGGAGGCTTTGGAAGAGGTAGAGGACTGGTGGTATGCCATTACTGTAAAAAAAAAAGACACTATGAAAGAGAATGTCCACTTCCACCTGTGACATGTATGTATTGTTGCGCATCAGATCATGCCACAGAAGACTGTTCGACACTATTGGGGAAGATCCAGGAAAAGAGGAATAAGAACAATCAAAATGTTCAATGGATTTCTGTAGAAGCAAGGGATGATGGGAGAAATATCAACATAGCTATGTGCGGAGGAGATAAAACAGGAGATGACACAGTAAGACAAGATCCAACACAACACCAATGGGTGAAGAAGAATATCAAACCATAGAAGCAGTTTGATGCGCAGAACGAAAAGGACCTATTCAAGAAATCCAGACAATAATTATTAAATCCATTGCATCTACATAAAATGCACAACATACTCAAGATGTACCAACGTACGAGATGCCTTCATCCCTGGATCACACTAAGGAAGAACAACCCTTAGGAAAAGTACTAAGTACCATAAAGGCATTTCTACAATCCCGTGTTAAACTACTAAATGATCCATCATATGTTAAAGTATTACAAAATATGTTAGAAATATGTAACATAGATGTAGAGGGAAATCTAGAGCAGAAAACAATTAATCACTATCATACAAGGAGGAGGACAAGTAGAGAGTTCATAGTGAATTCCAACATTGGAGATTTCAACATGGGGGATATTATACTGTATTTAGGCTCCGAAGTAAATGTGTTACCCAAGAAGACATGGAAATGTATGGGAGATCCCACATTAGGATATTCACCTGTTCAGTTGAAACTCACAAATCAACACAATTTTCTTCCAATTGGAAGGCTAAAGGGTGTGACAATAGATCTGGATGGAGTGTGCACTAAAGATGATTTTGAAGTGATAGAAATAGTGGATGGCACAACACCTTACCCAACATTTCTTGGCTTGGATTGGGCGTTTGACAACCAGGCCATAATCAATTTGAAGACAAGGAAGATGACATTTGAGTAAGGAGAATACAAAGTCACTTGCTTAGACTTGGAGGAAATCAACCAGTTATACAGAACCATCGTGCGAGGAGAAGATTATGTGAATCGAACTTCATATGGAGTACTTAGCTGGAGAAGCATCACATCATGTGCTTCAGAATTAGATACAATGTTGGAGAATTGGCAACAAATATTACATGAAGTATCTACAATAAGGTGTGCAAGAATAGATCACACAGTAAGATGGGTAGGTACAGACTACTACAAAGATAAGATAACCTCCCAGTTTTCATGGGGTGAATGAATTGGAAGATTTATTAACAATATATGAAGATGAAGTGTTATAAAATCAAAGGCTCTTAGCCCTAGACATATAACTCAAGGCAACACATGCAATATGGTGAGGTGCACAAAAAGAGACAGTCAAGGACTGGTACCAATGTAAGCAGTTACTAAACATTAGATTCGGTGAAGAACAAGGAAACAATGAATTGTAGAGATATGATGGACATGGGACACCAACAAAACACTTGGAGAAGTGTAGAACACTATGGATAATGACACCACCATAAGAATGGCCTCATCACTTCATTCACACATTTGAAGGAATTCCAACAAACTAGTATAAAGACCAGGAACTGCGCAGAAACAATGCAGAATGGATAACATTACAAAATAATTTTATAATCACTTTCTCATTTGAACATGAGAACCCCGACATTGATTCAACACTCAAACAAATCAGAGGGGTGATATTTATTAAGGAACCAGAGGTTGAACTTATAACAGAGTGCCAACAACATAATATAAATACAGTGAAAAAATTATTGTCATGCTACCATGTGCAGGAAGAAGCACCAGATGAACATGAACTGCGCAATATCCAAATTATAGAGATCGAAGGAGAGAGAGAGGTGGAAGGCCCATCTCTCGAATTAGAAGTATTTGTTGCACCAATAAATGTGAATAAAGTAAATATTGGGACAGATGATAATCCCAAAATGGACAGTATTGGAGACTACTGGGATGAACAAACAATAGAAAGAATAACATAGTTACTGCGTGAGTGCAGTGACCTATTCCCAACAACCTTTACAGAGACGAAAGGCATAGCAGGAGAGTTAAGAGAGATGAAGATACCTCTCAAACCTGAGGCTAGATCTATGAGACAACGACCATATAGATTGAACCCAATATATAAGTAGAAAGTAAAAGAAGAAATTGACAGAATGTTGGAAGCTGGAATCATAGAACCAGTAGAAGCATCAGAATGGATAAACCCTATGGTAGTATAGGAAAATAAATAAGGAGGGATAAGGATCTGTGTAGATCTTAGGAAATTGAACGATGATTTCCTACATGACCCTTTTCCCACCCTTTTCACAGATGAGGTATTAGAGAATGTGGGAGGCCAGGAACCATACTCATTGACTGATGGATTCTCAGGCTACCATCAGATCAAGATAGCTCCAGAATACAGGTACAAGACCACTTTTCCCATAGAATGGGGATCCTACCAGTACACAGTCATGCCTTTTGGGTTGAAGAATGCACTGGCTATATTCTCAAGGGTAGTCATAGATGTCTTCAAAGAATTCATCCATAAGTTTTTAGAAGTATGTATGGATGATTGAACAATCTACATTCTATTGAAATATCATGTATATGTGTTAAGGATGATGTCGGAAAGATGAAGACAGTGTCCGATATGATTAAATATCAAGAAGTGCATCTTTGGGACACCTTTTGGAATACTATTGGGACATATAGTCTGTAAACAAGGGCTATTGGTGGATCCTGCAAAGATTGCAGTCATTGTTAACTTACGACCACCCAAATTAGTACTCTAGTTGAGAGAAACACTGGGACACACAGGCTAATACAGGAAATTCATAAAAGGGTATGCGCAGATCACTGCATTGATGGAGAAATGTTTGAAGAAGGATAGTAAATTCTAGTGGAATGAGGACTATCAGCGAGGTTTGGACACTCTAAAAGAAAAATTGGTCACAACACCTATACTAGTATTCCCAGAATGGGAAAAAACATTTCATGTGCATGTAGATGCATCAACCATAGCACTTGGAGTTATTCTGGCATATCCAGGAGCATGAGAGTTAGACCATCCTATAACATTTGCAAGAAGAAAACTATCAATTCAGAGCATAACTACAATACTACAGAGAGAGATGGTCTAGCAATGGTATATGCACTGCAAAAATTAAGACACTATCTACGTGGGAAACACTTTAAAATGCTCAGAGATCATTCTACCGTCAAATACCTAGTCAATAAGCCAGTGTTGGGGGGGGGGGATATGTAGATGGCTACTGTTGTTCCAAGAATTTGACTTTAAAGTGATAGTCAAATCAGGGAAGTTGAATGCAGGACCCGATCACTTGTCAAGGATCACCAATAGAGAAGAACCTACAAATTTAGAGGACAACTTCCCTGATGCGTAGTTATTTTCAGTCCAAGTAGATAATGAATATTTTTATGACATCATTGAATACTTGAGTACAGGGACTGTGCCCCAAGAATTCAACACTGCATAGAAGAAAAATATGGTAGTCAGAGTTGTAGACTATGAATTGATTACATAACACTTATACAAGATGGGCGCAGAGAACATATTGAGAAGATGTTTACTAGAACATGAGAGGCCTAGTATTTTAGTAGAGGCTCACGAGGGAATAGCTAGAGGACATTATGCAGGAAAATCTACCCCAAAGAAGGTATTTCACGTAGTACTATGGTGGATGACCATTCAGATAGATGCAAAGGACTACTGCTAGAGATGTGATGTATGTCAGAGGGTGGGAAAACCTAATAGATGGAGTGAGATGCCCCTAGGACCACAAGCAACCTTGCAAGTATTCGAAAAATGGGAAATGTACTTTGTGGGATCAATTAAACCACCAACAAAGAGGTCAAGAGCAAGGTATATCATTACTACAAAATAGTACTTAACAATATGGGCATAAGCAACCCCAATAAAAGATTGTAGCGCAGAGACAACATCACACTTCCTGTTTGAGCAAGTGATCACTAGATTTGGATGCCCAAGGATTTTGATGAGTCACTAAGGCACTCATTTCATGAATAGTACTATCAAGGCTATGACTGAGGAGTTTGAAGTCTATCATCAAAAGAGTACACCATATCACCCTCAAGAAAATGGAACAATGGAAGCTTTAATAGGATCCTAGAGAATGCTTTGACAAAGATCTGCAATGTCAACAGGGATGATTGGGATTTGAAGATACCAACAATATTATGGGAATACATGACTACATGCAAAACGTTGACAGGACAGACACCATTCAAGTTGGTGTATGGACAAGAAGCAATGGTGCCATTAGAATTTTTAGTACCTAGTTTGCGTGTAACAACAATAACCAACATGACAAAACGAGGCACGATGCAAGAAAGGATAAGTCAACTGATGGATATGGAAGAAGATATGATTCTAGTAGGATTTCACCAAGAAGTACAGAAAGAAAGGGGCAAATCTTGGCATGAAATACATATTAAAAGGAAGAGTTTCAAGGAGGGAGACCTAGTCTTGGTGTATGACAGTAAATTTCTTTAGCATCCAGGAAAATTCAGAATGCATTTATTGGGACCTTATGAAGTGAAGACTGTCACAGAGGGGGGAGATGTAGAGTTGAAAGATTTAGGAAGTACATAACTCAGAGGAATGATCAATGGGAGTCAATTGAAAATGTATAGGGACAATTGAACTCCTAGTACTTAGAAAGTTACTGCACAGTAATAAGATATGTATATAGTGTATTAAACTAGAAGTAAGGGAGAGAAAATGAGAAAAACAAATAAAAAGAAGAAAAAGAAGGAAAGACATAAAAAGCAAAAAGGGGATAAAAATAAAAACAGATCGGTGCACATGGAGGGTCTTGATAGAATAGAACTCGTAGAACATAATAATGCGTTGCAAGAAAACCAGTGTTTGAAAACACTGTGGGTAGAAGAGAAGTTAACGTGTATAAAGGTACAACATGCAGGAAATACAAAAAAAAGTGAAAAAGTGACAATTGTCAGTGTGACACAACTGACATTTCTCTGTCCCGCTGTAAAGTCAGAAAAAGGGGGGGAAGCAACCCATTGTGTTATTTTCTAAGGAGAAGAATGCAAAGCTGAGTGGAAGAGCGATAAAGTGTGGATTTTCACTTGCCTCTAACGATTTCGAAGCTTGTATATTGGATTTCCTCTCCATGTCACCACTGAGGGTTTGAGCGCCAAGCAGAACCTGACGAAACACATGTTAGAATATGAAAGATTGTGCTCATTTTACCATTGGCAATACCCTTGTCACCCAACCATAGGCCGAAGCCACCCTCCGAGCACCTTGACCTTGATAGAGAAGAATACTGGTAGCAATCAATAACCAAGCAAGGCTAATGCACCAAGAAAGAATAGAAACCAAAGTTGATTAGATAGTCCCACCTAGAAATTGGGGCAACACCTTCCCCAAAAACTTGCGCACAAAACTACCAATTGCAGTGCGCACAAGTGGCTCTCTGCAATTATGAGAATGTGTCAAATGAGAGATTGGCGCCTTGTATTTATAGTGGTTCTGGCAGACTTACTGGGGCCGACTTATCCTTATGGGTGCTAATTAATTCATATTAATTATATTTCTGCAGTCGACATCTCGTCTAGGGTTTCCTTTACTTCTTTGCTTCCTTCCATAATATTCTAATCTTGTCATAGGTCACAATAGAGGTTCATACCTCCCAAAGATACCATAATATTAACACTCCCTCATAGCTAGGGATGCATGGTCTTGAGAAAAAATAGACCATTCAACTGGTAGTATCACGAGCACCGTCATTATTATCCAACTGGATAATATCCTATGACAACTTGTACAATATCAATTGATAGAACACACCTATATTTATCCATGGTAGTACGCAAATACTCAAACCGTGACACATAGTTACGAACAGTGGAACAAATCCACCACAGTAGTATATCTATATTGTCTGGAGTTAGGCAGTCTCCATAACAATCATCATATGAAAACCTGCATAGAAAATATTGTTAAAAATAAATGAACCATTTGAGCCAATCTTTCACTCACATCCATGAGATATGAAAGAATATCTACCGCTAGTATAGAACGTCAATAATGGGCTATCTACCCTATTCTTCTCAAACAAGGAAGAATGATTGTTTTTTATTTCTGAGCCATGGACCATTCCTCACCCTGGGCCATTCTTCCTACACTAATCAAAGTGCACCCTGGAGAGAATGTATAAACCTTAAGGAATTTCTATCCCTGATTGTTGAGCTTGGACCATTCCCCACCCTGGGCCATTTTTCCTACACTAATCAAAGTGCACCCTGGAGAGAATGTATAAAACCTAAGGAATGATTGTCCAGACCATTTCCTCTGTTAAGCACAAGAGGAAAAGACTGTCCTGTATCAACCTCCAAAATAGACCATTTCTCACGTTAACCACAATGAGAAATAGTTGTCTGACGAGGCGGGCTAGTCTTCTTGAGTAACACTCAAGAAGAGAGACTGCCCTAGACCACTCCCCAAGTTAACCACAATGGGAAGACGTTGTCTATGATACATCAGAAATCTGGACCATTTCCCATGTTAACTACAATGGGAAATCGTTGTCCGTCAGAAATCTCAATCTACTTTCCAAACATGAAAGAATATGTCCAATCTGGACTATTTTTCAATCACAAAGATAAATGTTTCAATAATATTTTAGTGCTCCCTCCTAACCTAGAGAGTCTTCCCTTTCAGCTAAGGGAGTTATTTCCACGATCCCCATCTTCTCTCAGAAATATGCAAACTTTATTCTGGATAGAGGTTTTGTTAGAATATCTGTTGTCTGCTCGTCAGTGGGGATATACTCGAGATTTACCTCTCCTTCCTAGAATTTATCTCGAATAAAGTAGTATTTGATCTCAATGTGTTTCGACCCTTCATGAAATACAGGATGTTCTGATAATCTTATACAACTCTGATTATCACAATGTATTATGGTCGATTATGGAATCTGATCAAATAAATCATGGATTAACTTCCTTAACCATATTGCTTCAGTGCATGCTTCACATGTTGCGATATACTCTGCTTTTGCTGTGATGAGTGTGACAGACTTCTGTTTCCTGCTGCCCCAAGATATCATAGTGGAGCCCAAGATGAAACACATACCTGAAGTGCTTTTTCTGTCTTCTGCACTTCCTGCCCAATCTGAGTCTGTGAATCCATGAAGCTGTATATCACTAGATGCGATATATCTCAAACCATAGTTTATTGTTCCACAAATATATCTTAATACATGCTTTGCAGTTATCCAATGCTCATGTCTTGGTTCCACCTGGAACTAGCTTAGTGTATTCACGACAAAGCAGATGTCTGGTCGAGTATTTACCAAATACATCAATGACCCAATTAGTTGTTGATATAGAGATGGATCTACTGTATCAGAATCTGGAACTTTCACTTTTCTTATATCTGCATTCATAAGAGTGTCCATGGAATTACAATCCATCATTCCAAATTTATGAAGGATCTTTATTGCGTACTTTCCTTGTCCAAGGAATATTTCACCACGCTTCTGCCATACTTCTAGTCCCAAGTAATAATGCATGAGACCTAGATCTTTCATATCAAATTTAGAAGCTAATTCCTTCTTGAACTGGATAATAAGAGACTCTTCACCTGTTATGAATAGATCATCAACATATAATAGTAGAATCACAGGTGCATTGTCCACAACTTTGTAATAAAGGTTTGGATCTGCATGACTCTTGGAGAAACCAAGTCTTGTTAGATAACTGTCC
>SNQJ01S0039213.1:15418-57501 GCA_010110895.2 Picea sitchensis
CTTGATCTTCTTATTCGTGATATTTTCTATTTCTTCTTTGAACTCTTGAAACTTGTTGAATACTTCGTCTTTTGTCTTGAGTAGATATAACCAAGTCTTTCTTGAATAATCATCTATGAAGATTACGTAGTAAGAAGATCCTCCTAGAGATTTTACTGGCATCAGATCGCAAACATCTGAGTGTATCAGATCTAGAATCTCCTTAGATCTGTTGCTACTGCTTGGGAATGGTTTCTTGATATTCTTCCCAAGAGCACATCCTTTGCAGATTCCTTCATGTGTAGACTACAACTCTGGTATTCCTTCAACCATCCTTTTGAGAAAGGGTAAAGCTTGATAGTTAATGTGAACATACCTTTTGTGCCAAAGCTCATTGGGGTTGACTTTGTTATGTACAAGAGATTCTTCATTTTGTTCTAGTAGTCTATACAGATTTCCTTCATGACTTCCAATAACCCTAGCATTCTCTATGCTGGAGTCTTTATGCCATGATAACACTTTTCCATCCACAAAAGCTATTATGTTTCCTTTGTATTCTAGGAAAGATATTGATACAATATTCTTTTCTAAACCAAGTACATATAAAACATTGCTTAAGTGAACATAGTTACCTGTTTTCATTTTGATGGAGGCTTGTCCAAATCCTTCCACAGGGTAAGTGGTTTTGTCTCCAAGCTCTACCTTGTACGAGGTCTTCTTCTCATTTATATTTGAGAGTCTGGCTTGATCTCCCATCATGTGCCTAGAATATCCACTATCGATTATCCACATGTCATCTTCAATCATTCCAGTAAGTGTCGAGTAGTGTAAAAGACTGATCGTTTCACTCATGTCTTCGGTTGACTGGTAACTGGTCATGCCTTGATGCAAAACTTCAACTTCATCATTTCTATTTTTTGAGAGAGCCAAGAGGTGCACTGAGTTAGGGTGCATCTGAATATCTTCTTTTTGAGTGAGATACTCCATCGCAAGGTGCCGGATCTAAGATTAGGGTTTCTGCAATTGCTTCTGCTAATAGCCCTAGTGATAGTGTCTTTGGAAGTTGCTCCTGCTAGTAACCCTAGCGACAGTTCCTTAGCGAGCTCAATATCCTAGTGGCTATGTTTCCTTCCAACGTTTAGACTGAATGAAGGAGGTGTGGGCCCATAACCTATTAGAATATGAAATATTGTGCTCATTTTACCATTGACAATACCCTTATCACCCAACCATAGGCCGAATCTAGCCTCCCAGCACCTTGACCTTGACAGAGAAGAATAATGGTAGCAATGAATAGCCAAGCAAGGCTAGTGCACCAAGCAAGAATAGAAACCAAATCTGATCAGATAGTCCCACCCAGAAACTGGCACAACAACTTCCCCAAAAACTTGCGCACAAAACTGCCAACTGAAGTGTGCACAACTGGCTCTATGCAATTCTAAGAATGTGTCAAATGAGAGACTGGCACCCTGTATTTATAGTGGTTCTGGAAGACTTACTAGGGACGAATTATCCTCCTGGATACTAATTAATTCATATTAATTATATTTCTGCAGCCGACATCTCGTCTAGGGATTCCTTTACTTCCATTCTTCCTTCCGAAATATTCTAATCTTGTCATAGGTAACAATAGAGGTTCATACCTCCCAAAGCTACCATAATATTAACAACACATAGAGTAGCTCTCGGGTGCCACAAAGCAAAACAAACGAGATGCCCACAGTGGTGTATGTGGACGAAATCCACACACAAGAGTATGAGCATACCCCATTGCATGTGCAAGAGGAGCAGGAACATGCACAAGAGCTTGAGCATCCGAAAGAGGACGCCAAACAGACGGAATTCTATGCGTCCAGGGGAAAAGGGATGCAACAAGAAGAATCGACCATGAGTTTCATGCAGTAGGGCCTAGAGATGGAATTAGAGTAGGAAATGGAGCAAGCGGCCATACCAGAGGGTGGGGTATCGTCCCCAAAAGGGAAAAAGAAGGTGAGAGTAGAAAGAAGTGCGTACAACACACACAGGCAAAACTAAGTATAGTGATGCCGAAAATTCCCAATGGACTGAAGATCGAAGATAACGTGGTAGGAGGAGACGATAGCCTTAAATACAATGAACATGATGTCTCTGACGCCATAAATTTCCCATATTTGGCACCGCAGATCTACCTAGAGAGAAGAGGAGAAGGCTCATCAAGTGCACCAATGTGGAGCCTGCGCAGTGGATCCTGGGACTATACAACACCATAATCATGAAATTATTAGACATACCGCACTTTGGGCATGGGAAATATATAAATAGATGTGTCAAACAACTATTAGCGAGGGTGCATGTAGGCATATTGTGGATGGATAGGCCAATTCCTATCAATTTTTACCTCATTGCAACGATTATATGGCGACCCAGAGATGGGGAGAAGCTAGAACAATAACTAGAAGATAAAACGAAGGCGAAATCCATCTCAAATGAGATCAAAGTAAAGTATGGCTCATAGAGGGGTAAAAGAGGTATCATGATCAACAACATCAATGATCCTGCGACACGATTTGCTAAAATATTGCTCAGTTGCAAATTAATGCCCAAGTGCTGAAAATAAGAATTTCCCGCAAAATTAGAAGCATATGCAGTGTAGTGCGCAAAGGGGAGCTCAATGAGATGGGCCCCTTATCTTCTGAACTTGTTCCTTGAAGACTGCAAGGATGCACAAGATTTGGGCTCTGAGTTCCACTATTCATGGTTGCTCATCCTCATTTCACTTATGGGATGGCAAGAACCCACATACACTATGTTCCTACCAAGGAAAATAAAATGTGGCACAACACGCTACACGTCACTGCGAATCACAACAGATCCCAAGAAAAATAAATCCAACAATGACATGTTTTATCTGTACCTAACAGAGATCCAAAACAGCTTGGCGGATACATGGAGGATCTCCCCAGAAACTGTCCAAGAGTTTGGATAGATAGTGAATTTCCAGGCATCACGCCACAACATGTGGCTACAAGCAAAGAATGATCCATCCAATGAGTGGTTGTAGCTGAAGTACTATGTGATGACACATGACATCCACATGGAGGTCCAAGAGTAGCCCAAGGAGTGGAAAGTGCCAAAGATTCCAAGAGCAATTCCAATAGTACAAATCCAGACAGAGGGTAGCACAGTCCTCGCGCAGTAGAGAGGCATGAATGTCACTAGCTAGAAAAAGAAGACAACAATAGGTACAGTGGGGGAAATCATCCCAATTCAAAAGAAAAACATGACACAAAATAAGTCACACTATGGTCCTACACAGGGTCCATTGGGCACAGAGTAGGCACCAAGAGGACCGACAGGACAAGTGAGAGAATAAGAAGTGCAGACAGAGGCACAAGAGGTAGCCATGGAAGAAGAAGTTGGTAAGGATATAGGCATGGATACACAGATTCTAGAGGTATTTGAGCCATCAGATGCCCAAAGAAAAAGGCCAGGGGAGAAAGCAAGTGGCCCTAGGAAGAAGGAAAAGGCCCATAGAAAACTAATGGAAACATAATTGACAACAAATGATGTGGAGCTGATAGTAATGATAGTGGAAGATAAACTGTCGAAGGTATAAGAAATCGTGGAGAATCACTGAGCTTCAATTCTGGAGCAAGTACAGGAGGTAAAAAATGCACTGGAGCAGTTGAGGATCAAGGTAGAGTAGAAACAGAAGGAGAAACCAACGCCCACTGGAGAATAAGCACTTGCTGGAGAGACAGTGCACATCATGGCGCAACAAAGTGTTAATTTCGTCATAACACCAGAGATTCTTTTTGTCGATGAGGAGATAGCACAAAAACCCCTGAAAGACATTGAGAGGTTGGACTTAGCACTACACAATATTCCAACTAAAGAGTTGTATAAATTACAAGTGAGCATCATGCAGGAGATTCAATCCAAAGCAAGGTAAAATGCAACGAACTTATAATTGGCGCAGGAAGACAACACTTCACTGAAGGAGGCACTTATCTAGGAAGGGTAGGAGAGAAAGATAGCACAACAAAAAGTGGAGGACATGAAGAAACAAATAAGTGGAGTATTTCAAGCCATCCCAGATAGTACATAATCGGAAGAAGCATCTTCTGAAGAGAAGATGAGGAAAATAGAATAGGCCCTGGCGCAATATAAAGAGAAGATCAAGGAACATGAGGAGCATGCAATACCTACTACTCCTCCAGCAGTCTGAGCACAAAGAGAGAAATCCACAACAATAGCTACAAAAAACATTGCACAAAACATACATAAAGTGGAAGAATTGTTGGAAAAGAGCGGCCAGTTATGGACACAACTATTAGAAGATGGGAGCCTACAAGAGATGCAAGGAAAGGAAGATAAATTACATGCAACAATGGTAGATGTCAAGAAGCGACAGAGGACAATGTCACTACTGGAGAATATCAAGACTGCCGCAGAAATGAAGAACCTTCAAGCAGAAGAAAAAGTGGTGCAGGCACAAAAGATCACACGAAAGGCTCAGTTGAAGCCCATACAAGAAAAGGCAGAACAATTGGTCATGGAAATCGACGCAGCGAAAGTGTGCCTCAAACAGATAGGCTTGGAGGGGGGAGAGATATTATGACCACAAGTCATTGCGCAAGTGGTCGAAGCCATGTTATCAAGGAGGATCCAGGCTCGGGAGAAGTGCCAATAGATAACATATATGTATGAAGCACTGACACAAGCAATGATATATGTTGGGGTTAGTCAGTGACTTAGGATGAGTCACTATGTCAGTTTTTGGGGCCTTTTGGGCGCAGGCCCAATTTTGGGGAAAAGAATGACGTGGGAGGTAGACGTGCATGTAGGAAAAGAAGCACTTGTAAGGCAGATGCACATGCAGGAAAAGCAGAAAGTGTAAGGCAAACATGCATGCAGGAAAAGAAACTTGTGCATGACAAACATGCATGCAAAAGAGGAAATCATGCGAGGCGCGCATGCAAGATGACCTAGCCATGATAGGGTTTTTGTTTTGGTAAGAAGATGTAATGGTTGGTAAGCCAAAAACATGTTTAAGTAGGTACCTAGGAGGTCTAGGTCGAAGTTCTTCTTTCGGTGGGTTGGAACATGGTTCCTTTTTGGTTGGTCATTGTTACTATGTCATTGGAAGACAAAATCCGATCTGTTTTGATAGTTGTTGAGCTGAGGAGAGGAAATAAGGTATATCTTGAGGGTTAGATCACAGGCTAAGGAGCCCGATGTGATCTAGTCCACCTCATTGTAGATGTCGACACAATGAGGGAGAGTTTTAATGCACGCGACGCTGTAGTTTTGGAAACAATATAATAAAAGAGCATAGCAACCAAATCTTTGTGGACGTAGCCTAGGAGGGGTGAACCACGATAGATCATGTGTTATGTGATTGAATATTGTGTATTTCCTTTACTGTGAATGATTATATGTTAGACAAATGCGTGAATGACTATTTAGATCTGCTATTTTACATGCATGAATAATAATGACATGTATTCAATATAAGATGAATGTTAAAGTAACAAATGAATATCACAGAGTTTAATCCCAGATCCTCGCTCATTCCTAGGCTACATGCACTTGCGTGTTGCAGCCACCAATAGAACTATCTCGAGTGATACTATGTAGTGCACTCTGTGTACTGCACTTCCTTCTAGTTTACCAGAGCGGTCGATAATTTCAAAGGGGTTTTGTTGGAAACCATGGTAGACTTGAACCTGGGTTATCCCAAGAAAGGTAGAAAGAGAGAGTAAACCAACACATTTCCATGATGCAACTTGTCCCATCACATTTGAAACCTCTTTCCAAACAACCTTTTTGCAAGGACACAACTGGAATAGGTGCGTGGTATTTTCCTCACCTGCTTTACAAAGAGAACACCAACACGTGCCTTCAATTGTTCTTTTTTTCATAACCTCCCATGTGGGTACTTTTTTTTACTAGAAAACACCACACAAAATTTTTGGATTTAAGAGGGAAACTTAATTTCCATAATCCTTTCCACCACCATTCTAGTTCCCTGAGATGAAGATCAATATTGAGTTGTATATAGCCCAACTTTGTAGTGTAAACTCCAAAAGGGTCCAGGGCCCATACAAGTTCATCCTCCTAGTCCACTAGATGAATGTGAGCCATTTTTAATGCCCTGATATAATTTGACCCAGGGTTCTCATGAACCTCCTCCATGCCCAAATGCGTATGAGTCTTTCATTCATGTGACCATAGGATTGTTCAGATAGATTCCACCATTTGATTTAGGTGAAACATACCCTACAAATGGAGGCTCTAAATCAAATTTTCTAGAAGGATGTGTGCACACCCACTGCCTGGCCAGGGGTCCTTTCCAAGATGAAATTTCTTCCCATTACCAATACGCCAAGCTAGACCATCCCATATTACATCAAAAGAGGTCACCATTGCTTTCCATATAATTGAGGACATTGGATATTTCTTTATAGGGCTCCTTATCCAATCTTGAAGAGAGGATGGTCTGATATATTTTTTAGTAACTACTTGATTCCATATATTTTATGTGGTTATGAGTCTCCAACCGGACTTTGCATCCAAGTATTTTTCAAAGAGGAAGATTTTCTTGAGGCTTCATCCTCCTAATTATTTTGGGACAACCAAAGAGGACCATTTCACCCATGGAATAACCACTTTTTCTTGTGACCCTTCCCATATGAAATTTGAGCATAGCTTCCTGATCTTCTCAAGGATCCCTTTGGGGATCCATTCCAAGGACAACCAGTAAACTAGAATAGCCTCCAACAAATATTTGACCAATACCAACTGTTGTACATGTGAGAGGCACCTAAAGCTCTAGTTGTGTAGTCTCATATCTAGTTTTGCTAACATCCACATCTAGTCTATCTTCTTATAAAAGTTGGGATTAAGATGAAGACCCAAATACTTTTTGAGGCTTGGATCTGTCAAGACCGGAACAACAACCTCATGAGGACATTAGTTCCCCTTCATTTTTAGAGAGGTGGTTCTCCTCTTTGGATAAAAGATATATCTTTGAATATCTTGGATTAGGGAGAGTGCTAGGCAACAAACCTAAAATCTTTATTTCTTGGAATTATATGAAAATGGTTCTTTAATAACCCAATATGATATTTATGTGCAAAAAAATTATTTTTACAATAAGAAAATATTGAAGGAGGGCTTCAACATTCGAATTAAATTGTGATCAACATCACACACAATCTTCTTAATCATATATAAACACATCCATATATTCCTCATGAGAAATAGGAGAGACTGATTTGATCATCTCAAAGAATTTTAATAGAGTACTGCAATAAGTAGAAAAAGAGAAATTCATAGGTCAACCTTAAATATCTCATATTTAAAACTCAAAGTTACAAGATACAATTAAGATCAACCCCAAAGCAATTATTTGTGGAGTTTATTCATGAGAAATGTTATTCATTACCAAACATTTGAAAGCCATGTATGTGGCTACAAATACTCCATGATCATACAATAAAAGTCTGTAGAAGAATACAAGAAAATAAACTCAACAACTCAACCTTATGCCCAACTCTGAGACTCAAGCATAAAACTATGAGAAATGGTGTAGAAGAATAGAAAGAATGAAGAAGATGGAGATCTATTTTCATTGATTAGAAGCTTGGCTATACATTCATGGCTCTATACTCTTCTTCCTCCGATCCTCTTCCCTGCCCCTCTGACAATACTGATTATTGGACTCTTACTGAAGCCTCTCTTTTCTTTTTAAGAAGAGATTTTCTAACTACTTGAGTAGTTAGGGTTTTTTTCATCTCTTGAAATTCTTGTACAAGTTTATTTTTGAAACATTCCATTTAATTAGTGCCTCATTTTTTCCTCATTAATGAAATTATATCATCAATATACACATATCTAAAATGGGCCCCTTTCCCTTTTTAATAAAAGTTTTTAAATAAACTTTTATTTTCACAATTTAATTAATTTCTCATTTAAAATAGGAGGACTGTGTTTTAATTTTCTGGGAATTATAATCAAATTTTTAGCCATGTAAATCAATTTTGATGTTATATTCATCATCTTATATTTCCAACGATATAAATTTTGTTCAAATCCGTTGCTCGAATCTCAAGATATGAGCTCGTGAAGTTGAGTTGTCACGCAGGCCCATTAAAAATGCAGCTGACTGATATTTTGATTTTTGAGAAAAATATATCAAATTTCAGCACTTGAAACCTCTACCACCATATTCTACGTTGAAATAAATTTCCAGTGGTATAAAGTTTGTGCGATTCTGACACATGAAGCTCAAGTTATGGCCTCTGCAAGATCGTGACTCAACCATTATCGATTTGATGTCTTGGGGAAATCTCAGCCTCTAATTTCAAATTCATTTCTCCCTCTTTGAAATTTTGACTTTTTATTAATAAATATTATCCCACATTCATTGGGATATCACAAATATTCATGGTATACAATACTAAGTGTTTCATACACTTAGCAAGAAACAAAGAAGAGAAGAAATTATGGAGCTTGGAGGATTTGGCCCTTGGAAAGTTGTTGAATAAATAATATTTTTTTGGAACCCCATCATCGTCCATATCATGCCCAATCAACACTGAGTCATCACTGATTCATTTTCAAGTCATATCCCACGTGTTATAAAATCATTATATTCCAAATATAACCAATAATATGCTTCCATATGTCACAAATTGTATGTTTCCATGTGTCATGACCTTATTCATTGCCATGTGTCATATACTCATTCGCTGGTTTTCATGCCTTGGAATAGCTTTGAGAATTTGGATAAGTATGGGATATGGGACGATAGGGGAGGAGGGAAAATTGTGGGTAGCGAAATTTGAAGGGGTAGTTTGTAGGCTGTAGGGATGGAAGAGAGGGAAATTGAATATAAGACTTTTATGAACCCGCCAACCCAAGAACCCACCAACCTGTGGTTGTATAGATGATAAAAAATGTACTAATCGTAGAGGAGTGGTCGATTGGACTAGCATGCAAGAGGAATGAGATACTTTGGATCTTGGTACCCACGACAATGATGATGGTCTAAATGTAGATCACGGAGCTTGGGGTGCAAAGTGAATGTCACACAAAATGGAGAGTGAGGGCTCGAACCCACGGACCCACAAAACTAAAAAAATGGCTAAGTGTTAAAACAGACTCATGAAATAAGAAAGTGGGTGGAAATGAAGGCCTGTCAACCTGTGAACTCAATGATGATATGAGTAGTTAGGGGTAAAGGGGATAAATGTAGAGGACGAAAGCGAAGGGAGGAGAAATGTAGATAGATTGAAATATGGCTAAGTATGGGAGGATAAGGGATAAGGGATAATGGAGTGGAGAGGGTGGAGAGATAAGGAGAAAAATGGTTAAGTGTTGAGATGGATAGAGGTGAAAGGTGAGAGAAATAAGTGATGAGAATACTTAGCCAAAATTCAAAAAAGGATAGAAGAACATGATACTTAGAAAGATTTTTCAAAATTGGATCTCTGGACCAGTTATTGGATAACTTAGGCATACAGAAACAAATTTCTGATCTAAAAAACACATGGCGAAGATGAGATTGCGGGTTGCAGAATGAACTTAAAAAGTTAAAAAACGTCTTCTTTTGATACCAAGTCTTTTATGACTCCAAGAGCAGGAAAATATAGATGACCAAAATTTGGTCAACAACTGGCTCCAACTCTGGGACAGTGACCCCTGTGGATTGTTGAGAACACCAGAATCTCAAGACCAGTTACCTTCTCCATTGGGATATGGAGTCACATTCAAAATACATTCTTGCAATTACTATTCTTTCATGGAGTTATCTTCAAATTTCAACATCCACTTAGCAATTGCTTTATTGCAAAAATTTTTGACTGAAGAAATAACTATGTACATACATGATCTACCTACCCTATCTTACTTGAAAGAAAGAGGAAGCTTAGGTATAGGAAGATTTACAATGGAGCCATTCAAGCATTGATCTGATTTGTGGAATGAACTCCAAAATTCTGAGATATGTTGGGACTTGTACCAATGATTCAGGGGCACTCTCAATATGTACTGGAGAAAAATTATATGTCCAAGTATGGTGAAGATTTGATTGCATTGTTTGGCCAACAATGCTCTGTAACCATAATTCAATGAAATCAATTCTTGGCTGCTCAAGAATACTATTGTCTTTGATTATTTGAGGATTTTTCAACATAAGAATACATTCATCTTTTTCCTTATTTCCAACCACTTCCAAGGTTCTTGATTCATCAAAAATCTCTTGAAAAGACTCTTCATTCTTGTAAAGGTGATCTTGCTCATCATTCTTCTCAAGATTATTTTCTTCCATCAATTCTTCTTGCTGCAAGTTCTCTTGTGATGTTTCATCATCTATTACAAGGCTGAAATCTTCTTGTGTATTTGATGGAGGCTCCTCAATTTCATTCTCAAATTTTCTACTTGAAATATCTTCATATGGAGTATATAGGAGGCTGAAATTTTCTTCTTGTAATTTGGAATTTTCATCTTCATCTTCAACAACATGACTTGACTTAATAATTGTATTCACTCTTTGATTAGATTTTTCTTATAAATTAGGAATTTTGTTATCTTTTTTCCACATGGGAGAGGATGGGTGGGAAAAAACATTTTAAACATCAACAAAAACATATGAATGCACTTTTGGGATGAAATTTTCTGCAAATGAATCTTCTAACACATCCCAACTGGTAATGCAGTTAGGCATTAATGGATTATACCATTCAAGAGAAATCCCCCATAGAGTTTGTAAGAATAATATACATGTAACATTGTCTTCATTGAGGTTGAAATCATAACATGTACCTTATAAAATTAATCAAGTGTTTCTTGACATCTTCTGAAGCATCCCCAAAGAATGTAGAAAAACTTTCAATAGGAATATTGGGCATTTGAAAGTCTATTTCTGGTAGATTTAAAGGGGTATTATTAAATCGTCTTCTTCTTTGAGTATTTCTCCCTTTTGTTGAGTCTTGTAAAGATATTGATGGACTTGATGAATAATATAAAGAAACATTATGACATGAATGAAACACTTCATTTTGAATTTTTTCAATGGAGTTGTCAGGGAGTTCATTCTCTCGAATCTTTGATGCTTCTCGTTTCTTTTTGAAATTACAAAAATGGTGATCCATGCTTAAAATAAGCAACAATTTTCTTGAATCTTCTTCTTGAAACTTTGAGCCATGGAGATTTCTGTTTTTTCAAATATCTTGAAAATAAATCAGTCCCCAGTGGAGTCGCCAAAAATGTTGAGGCTCGGATCTGTGAAGACCGGAACAACAACCTCATGAGTACATTAGTCCCCCTTCAGTTTTAGAGAGGTGGTTCTCCTCTTTGGCTAAAATATGTATCTTTGAATATATTGTATTAGGGAGAGTGTTAGGCAGAAAACCCCAAATATTTATTTCTTGTATTTATATGAAAATGGTTCTTCAATAACCCAATATGATCTTTATGTGTATCAAAAGTCTTTTTACAATAAGAAAAGATTGAAGGAGGGCTTCAACATTAGAATTAAATTGTGATCAACATCACACACAATATTATTAATCATATATAAACGCATCCATATCTTCTTCATGAGAAATAGGAGAGAATGATTTGATCATCTCAAAGAATTTTAATAGAGTACTACAATTAGTAAGAAAAGTGAAATTTGTAGGTCAAGCTCAAATATCTCATACTTAAAACTGAAAGTTACAAGATATAATTAAGATCAACCTCGAAGCAATTCTTTATGTTGTTTATTCATGAGAAATGTTCGTCATTACCAAAGATTTGACAGCCATGTATATGGCTACAAATACTCCATGATCATACAAGAAAATTCTGTAGAAGAATACAAGAAAAAACACTCAACAACTCATCCTTGTGCCCGACTCTGAGACTCAAGCATAAAACTATGAGAAATGGTGTAGAAGAATATAAAGAATGAAGATGAAGAATATCTCTTTTCATTGATCAGAAGCTTGGCTATACATTCATGGCTGTATACTCTTCTTCCTTTGATCCTCTACCCTTCCCCTTTGAAAATACTGATTATTGGACCCTTGATGAACACTCTCTTTTATTTTTAAGAAGAGATTTTCTAACTACTTGAGTAGTTAGGGTTTTCTTCCTCTCTTGAAATTCATGTGCAAGTTTCTTATTGAAACATTCCATTTAATTAGTGCCTAATTAATTCCTCATTAATGAAATTATATCATCAATATATACATATCTAAAATGGGTCCCTTTCTTCTTTTAATAAAAGTTTTTAAATAAGCTTTTATTTTCACAATTTAATTAATTTCTCATTTAAAATATGAGGATTGTGTTTTAATTTTCTAGGAATTATAATCAAATTTTTAGCCATGTAAATCACTTTTGATGTTATCTTCATCGTCTTATATTTCCAACTATATAAAGTTTGCGCAAATTCGTCTCCTGGATCTCAAGATATGAGCTCGTGAAGTTGAGTTGTCACACAAGCCCATTAAAAATGCAGCTGACTGATATTTTAATTTTTGAGAAAAATATATCAACTTTCAACACTTCAAACCTATACCACCATCTTCTATGTCGAAATAAATTTCCAACAGTATAAAGTTATCACAATAATGACACCCAAAGCTCAAGTTATGGCCTCTGCAAGATCATGACTTAGCCATCGTCGATCTCATTTCTTAGGGAAATATCAGCCTTTGATTTCAAATTCATTTCTCCCTCTTTGAAATTTAAACTTTTTATTCATAAAATTATCCCACATTCATTAGGATATCACAAATATTCATGGTATACAATACTAAGTGTTTCATACACTTAGCAAGAAATAAAGAAGAGAAGAAATTATGGAGCTTGGAGGATTCGACCCTTGGAAAGTTGTTGAATAAAATAATATTTTTTTGGAACCCCGTCATCGTCCACCTCATGCCCAGTCAACACTGAGTCATCAATGAGTCATTTTCAAGTCATATACCACATTTCATAAACTCATTAGATGCCAAATATAACCAATAATATGCCACCATAAGTCGCAAATTGTATGTTTTCACGTGTCATGAACTCATTCATTGTCATGTGCCATATTCTCATTCATTGGTTTTCATGCCTTGGAATAACTTTGAGAATTTGGCTTAGTATGGGGGATGGGATGAGAGGGGAGGAGGGAAAATTGTGGGTAGAAAAATTTGAGGGGGTAGTTTGTATGTTGTGGGGACGAACGAGAGGGAAATTGAATACAATTTTTTTATGAACTTGCCAACCTGGGAACCCACGAACCCGTGGTTGTATATATGATAAAAAATATACTAATCGTAGAGGAATGGTCGGTCGAAATCACATGCAAGAGGAATGAGTTACTTTGGAGCTCGACACCCATGACAAGGTTGATGGTCGAAATGTAGATCACGGAGCTTGGGGTGCAAAGTGAAGGTCATGAAAAATGGAGAGTGAGGGATCGAACCCACGAAACTGAAAAAATGGCTAAGTGTTAAAACATACTCATGAAATAAGAAAGTGGGTGGAAATGAAGACCCACGAACCCGTGAACCTAATGAGGATATGAGTAGTTAGGAGGAAAGTGAAGAAATGTAGATGATGGAAGTGAGGGAGGACAAATGTGGATAGTGGGAGCAGGGGTGAGGAAGGTGAGAGGGAAGGGTGAAGGAGTGTGGTGGGTGTTTGCCTCCAACCATAGATTGAAATATGGCTAAGTATGGGAGGATAAGGGATAAGGGAGTGAAGAGGGTGGAGAGATAAGGATAAAAATGGTCAAGTGTTGAGATGGATATAGGTGAAGGGTGAGAGAAATAAGTGATGACAATACTTAGACAAAATTCAAAAAAGGATAGAAGAACATGATACTTAGAAAGATTCTTCAAAATTGGATATCTAGACTAGATCTTGAATAACTTAGGCATACATAAACGTATTTCTGATCCAAAAAATGCATGGAAAAGTTGAGATTGAGGGTTGCAGAATGAACTTAAAAAGTTAAAAAATGTCTTCTTTTGATATCAAGGCTTTTATGAATCAAAGAGAAGGAAAATATAAATGACCAAATTTTGGTCAACAATACTTCATCCCATCTTCAAAGTCGTTCATTTCAAAAGGAAAAAATTTCTTGTAACTTTATACCTCCTCCTACTCCTCCAAATTTTGGATTGAAATTGTAGATTTCCCTTCATTGATCATCATCCCAGTTGCTTTGTTGAAGAGGTTCAAAATTATATGAATATTTTCCACATGCCCTCAAAGACCATTGTAGAAAATCAACACATTGTCTACAAACATGAGGACATGGGTGATACATATATTTGGAGTAACAAGGATTCCACAAAATTCCCTGTTTGATTTCGCTGCTTCCAATTCCCTAGTAAGGCCTTTCTCCACAAGAAGAAAGAGGAGTGGAAATAGTAGGAATCCTTGAAGTAGTCCTCCTTATGCCCGAAAGAAAGGGGAAGAAAACCCATTGATTAGGACTGCAAAGGAGGCTATTGTGATACAACACATCACCCATATGATGAAATCTACTTGAAATCCTATATGGGTTAAAAAGAGCCATATGTAGATCCAATTAAATCGGTCATAGGATTTTGACAGATATATTTTGAGATCTGCCCCTTTTACATTCTTGTTTTTTTATGGAATGTAATCCCTTTTGCACCACCCCAATGGATTCATGGATTTGATGCCCCTCAAAGAAGCCAAACTAGTCTTTCGAGATGGAATCAGGAGAACCCATTTAATTCTTCTTACAATCACGTTTGCCACCACATTATATATACAGTTGCATGGAGAGATGGGTTCGAAGTCATCCATATTTTGAGGTGAGTCAATATTTGGGATTAGGGATATGAAGGTTCAATTCAGGGGGGCATGCATATGACCTTGCCTATGAGACTCTTCGAGCACAACAAATATATCCTTACCAATTAGATCATATAACCCTAGAAAAAATTCAATGGTCCATCCATCTGGCTTTGGGCTTTTGGTTTTTTGAAAACTATGGAGCACCTCTTTGATTTCATCCTCCGATACCTCCTCCATAAGGGGCTTATTTGTTTCATAATTTACAAAGTGGGGGAAAGGGAGGGAAATTTGGATTATATTTGTTGTGTTTTTTATCCAGGTGGATATTGGTGGTCACCCACCTTTTCCAACTCGCTCAAAACAGTTTTATGGAAATTTTGGCAATTTACTATTTTTAGTAGTTTTAACTTCCGGGGCCATTTTAAGGGCCTAAATGAAGTTTTTTCAGGATAGAGATTCTAAATGATAGTTGAAGGCATAATTGATCCCCCAAATGAATATCCTCGACGATACCTTTCCAATGGGTTATCGTGCGCCTAAAACGAAGATCGTATGCAAAAGTTACGACCCTGGGAAGTTGATGTACTGACTTACCCAAATGGGGCCCACATGACTTTTGGTGCTTTATCTCCTAGGGTTAGGTTTTTGGATGTCTAGGGTTTTTGAAATTCCTGTTTATTGTAAAAATTCCTTCAAATCCTCATTGCAATCATCTTCTTTCAAATGCGAGTAGCCGTCACATCTCTTCTCATAGATAAGCTGCCACCATTCTAGCGAGTCTTTGACTCTGTATTTTTACAGTCTTTGTACATTTTCGCTCATTAATAGAAATTGTATTACTGTATCTCCGTGTTTACAATTGTATCTCTAGTACATTTATGTTATATTTTTAGATATTCGAGATATCTTTTTATATTTCTTTATTATATCTCCGCTCTCATTTCGCGCCGAACATAATCTAGATCAGTGGTATTAGAGAAGGATGCTATGGATCATTTTTTAGTGCATGTCCCCGACGAGGTTCGAGTATAACAAGTTGGGTCTCGAGATTGTCTCTCTGGAAGACAATCACTCTCGTATTCCCAAGAAACCCTCCATGGTGGAAGAAAATAAAAACGATGGAGTAGGCGATTCTATCAATCTATTACTTGAGAAAGATCTCATGTGACAGAGGGACGAAATGATGGAGAATTTTTCCCACATCCTTCAATGCCTACCGATAGAAATAGACGCATATTAATAAAA
The DNA here is from genome assembly GCA_010110895.2 of Picea sitchensis. Taxonomy (NCBI): domain Eukaryota; kingdom Viridiplantae; phylum Streptophyta; class Pinopsida; order Pinales; family Pinaceae; genus Picea; species Picea sitchensis. The sequence goes on from SNQJ01S0039213.1 coordinate 31,442, forward strand.
CAACCACTTTGGAAGAACCTCTCCTTTCAAGGTACATGTTAATTTTTATATTCCCATATTTGAAGGCTAGATAGATGCAGATTCCCTAGACAAATGGTTAAATATGTTAGAAGGTTATTTCTCTGTTCATAATTTTTTCGACAGGGAAAAGATCACCTTCACACTCCTTAAAGCTCTCCCCCATGTCAAACATTGGTGGGAAAATTTATGGGAGAAAATTTCCACAGAGGAGTCTAGAATATATGGGGTCAAGCCCAATTGGGATTTTTTTGTGGATGCAGTAAAGGAACAATATTAACCTGTTGGAAACTATGAGGACCAATACATGAGATGGACCACACTGTGGCAAGAGAGGGGCCAAGCAGTTCTAGAGTTCACCAATACCTTCCATACCTTGTGCACCAATATGGGTATCAAAGACTCTGAATGAAATTTGGTTCTGAAATACCGTGGGGCTCTACACAGATACATCCAAACTGAAATGTATTTTCTGGACATCTCATCACTCGGTGTTGCTTATCGATATGTTGTTAAAATTGAGCATAAATTTAAGCACCAGAACAAACAGGAGTTCGGGTCTGCAAATACGCAACAACCAAAGTATGATAAAGATGACCCCAAAAAATAGTCTCAAGAAAACCAGTCCAAGCCATAGGAAAAGAAGGGTCATGGGAAGACAAAGAAGGACATTGGAAAATGGTGCGATTTCCACAAAATCCCCTTGCACAACACTGATGAATGTCGCTCAAAACAATCATTGGTGGTTGAGATCAAAGACAAGGAGCCGAACACTGATTCAAAATTTGATTATGAAAATACTGGTAAAAGACAGATCATCGGCACATACCCCAATGCTATTGTCATGACCGTAACAATTCAACCAAAAGAACCAAAAGATCTTGAAGAGGGGAAACAACTTTTTCATTCATAGATGTGGGTGAAGGGGACCCCACTACATTTTATTGTTGATAGCGAAAACTAGAAGAACCTCATCTCAACAGAGGTTTTAAAACAGTTTGGATTGTCGATAACATCACACCCATATCCATACAACATCGAGTGGATTCGCTAGGGACGAGGTCTTTGTGTCAGTTGGCAGTGTCAATTGTCATACGACATCCAACCCTTCAAGGATGAGGTATTATGTGATGTTGCCCCATTGGATGTCTGTGATGTTCTCTTGGGCCAGCCATATATGTGGAAACACCATGTTGTTTATGAGTCTCGACCCCGCAGTGTCATTGTTTCTCTGGGGGGTCATATCTAAAAAATACTAGAGGTAGTTCTGACTATTGTTCCACCTAAACGGTGCTACAAGGTAGTATATCATACTGCAAAATTCAGCTTCTTCACAATCTGTTCAAAAGGTGAACATAAGGACATTGCAACCACTACATCCTCGCCCAAAGAACCTTCTATCCAATAGAAGAAGGTAGACAAGGTTGCAACAAAGCACAAATATTCTTTCTACACACAGTCCTCTCATGTAGCTCGACTTGTTGAACAGACTCAGCTGCAACAGGTTTGTGAGAACATTCCACAAACCAAGCAACACGATGTCTCCAACAAGGCAAGCAACTCACCAAGATTCAGATTCAACAATCGCTTTCCCCTCTCCCCCAAGAACTCAATGCAATGGATACCATTTATTCCTAAGGAGGGAGGATTGATTTAGGTGGATATCGATGGCTTCCCACCTTTTCCAACTCGCTCAAAACAATTTTCTGGCAATTTTGGCAATTTACTATTTTTAGCAGTTTTAACTTCCGGGGCCATTTTAAGGGCCTAAATGAATGTTTTTCAGGATTGATCTTCTCAATGATAGCCAAAGGCATGATTGAGCACCCAAAATGAATATCCTCGACGATACCTTTCCAATGGGATATTGTGCGCCTAAAACAAAGATCATATGCAAAAGTTACGACCCCGAGAAGTTGATGTACTGACTTACCCAAACGGGGCCCACATGACTTTTGGCGCTTCATCTCCTAGGGTTAGGTTTTTGGATGTATAGTGTTTTTGAATTTCCTATTTATTGTAAAAAGGCCTTCAGAACCTCATTGTAATCATGTTCTTGCGAATGCGAGTAGCCGTCACATCTCTTCTCAGAGATAAGTTGCCACCATTCTAGCGAGTCTTTCACTCTGTATTTTTACAGTCTTTGTACATTTTCGCTCATTAATAGAAATTGTATTACTATATCTCTGTGTTTACGGTTTCATCTCTGATCTGAATCACCTCCACTCCCTATCCATTGCTTGAAGTGCAAGGGTTGTATCATAAACTTATCAAAAATTAGAAACTTGTCAAGCCTCTTGGAAATATGGTCCTCCCCCATCCTCTTATTTCTCCATGTGGGATTTATTTTGACTGGGTCAAGATCAAAGAGGATTGCACCAAAAAGTATATGGTGAAAGGAATCCATGAGAGGATCAACTCAGGCCCTCGAACCCTAGACCTCGGCACCCCCCAAGGACAATTTTAGATTTCCCCCAATAATCAGGTTATCTCTTAAAAAGAAAGATTTTCGTATCAGAGAGTCCCAATAGGGAACCCTGTCTGAGTAAGGCCCATATATGTTTAGGATTGTGAAAATCTTCCCCATATATGAACAACAGACCTCCAATCCTAGCCCCAAATCAAAACCCCAAGAGTTAAGCATATTTATTCTTCTGTTGCACCAGCCAATTTCCAATCCACCCGACCTACCTCTTGCATCCAGGCCAATGAAATTCCATTGATGAGAAAGAGACTCTAGTAAAGAAACCACAAGCACACTTTTCCCAAAAGTTTCTTGCAACAACACAATATTAGGTTGATGGGTGTCCTTCAACCTTTTTAAGGCAGATTTGTTTGATGGGATTGCCACACCCCTGCAATTAAGATAAATGATTTTCATGGGGAAACTCTCTCTTGGGGACACACTTCTCTAAGTTCCCCAAATACAGAGAGTTGTTTTCCTACCACCACATCTTCCTTAGCTTCGTTTTGAGCCTTCGAGAGAATTTATTTTCGACCTCTAAATTTTGGTCTTGCCAAGGTCCCGAGGTTTTTCCCTAACCCAGGCTTAACATTCCTCATATACCCCAACACTTGCTTGTTCCTTAGGTTGTAGGAGATGGCCTCCCCCTATGTATCCCATGGATACTCAGAGTATTTTAGCAAAAACATAGAAGAGGATGGCATAGGATCAAGAGAAAGAGAGCAATTTGCAATGGGGACGAACAACAAATTTGTTGCAGGAAGGATCACGCAACTATGAGGGAGGGATATGTTTTTTAGAGTACCTAACTAGTCCTTACCCAATAAATAGATATAGTTTATCAAAATGTTAATAGGTTGATAGGGTAAGAAGGATGTACCCTGAATATTGACCTCAGTCCGCTCGAGTTTAGATCTAGTGAAAATATCATGAGGAAGGAAGGTTGAGAGGCCAACCGATTTCGAAGCCACATGGATAGTTTGACTAAAAATAGTCCTTTGGGATGAAATAATTCCAGTGGAGGTTATTTTCTGGGCCCCGGGTATCTCCTCCCGAGGTTGGTCACTACCTACATTATTTGTGGTGTCTTCTGCCCGAGACTCCAACGTTTTCCACACCTGAGGATATTCCATGCTAGTATTTCTAGGTCTTAGAGGGAGCAGACATTGGCTAACATTATTCCCATGTTTGCAACATCCTCAACATCTAAATGGAAGACCTTCATAATCCAACCTTTGCTTAAATATCCTACCTCCTATCATAAGTTCCAAATCCTCTGCCAGTCCTTCCCTCAGGTTTGTCAATACCATAATACGTGCCACAACATACTTATCTGAGGCCAAAAAGGACATGTATGCATATAATAAAGTGAAAATGGTATTCCCAATAATTTTGAGGATCTCTTTTGACGAGAACTCCACTGGAAGACATGGGATATAGACCCAAATGGGAACAAAATCCATCCTCTCCTTTCTTGCATCAAATAATGGTGTCCACACCTTGAAGAAGATCAGGGTTGAATCCATGCTCCCCGAGGAGTTGAGAACCCAATTTTCATCCTTATCCTTTCCAAACTTGAAAACAAACCGCCCCCTGCTATAACCTTGACTGTATGCACATAGCCTAGGTGACCCGTCCATAGATAGGTATCCCAATCCTTCAACAATTTCGCATTGAAGCGGAGACCTAATGCATTAACTACCATATCCATGTAAGATATATCCAATACTTATTCCATAGTGATGTAATCTCCTAGGACCATTCTATCTGGGATTCCCTTTGGATTTACACACTTATTTTTCCTTTTATGAGAACTAGCTTGCTGAGTTTGTGTGCATGGCTGAGCCTCTGTCATGAATGAAATGACCCTCCTTGATGTACCAAGAAAAATATCATACCTAGGAACTATAGGGACCGGGCCTGTCGGTTGAAAATGAACCATGAGAGAATATATGATCTCAGCCAACAACAGGGGGTCTGAGTAGCCTCTTTGTGGGGTGTTAAAACCTAGAGCAATGACCGACTCAGAAAATCTTGGATGAGGGCTTTAAGCTAGGGAAGAAAAGACTATTGGGTCGCTTCCATTGAGAAACCCTAGGTCTCCTTATCCTAGTTGTGTCGAGTCCCAAATATTCACTGCCAAGAGAGCTTCCACCCACGACGAGAAAGGGTAAGCATGAGGTAGCTCCACGGGGTATCTCCCCTATCGAAATATGGAACCCTAAGTTTGATCATAGACCTTCATCATTTCCATCAAGATTAGAGAGGGAAAAATACATTTCGATCCCTGAGAAAAGAGAAAAACTTGGCGAGAGATTCGAGGAGGAAACAACCCCTACTGACAATCCTGATTCGATGTCAGCCTATGAAGTAAACATATCAAGACTGGGGTTTTCTTGAGTTCCAACTGGTGACCCCTAGATATATACTCCCTCCAACGATTCCATATTGTAGTCAATAAGCTCCTCCTCCTCCTCCCAACCATCATCAGATTGTTGCATACCAAAAACTTAACCACCTACGAGCACAAGGAGATCTCCCGACGAATGTTGCTGCTCGACCCTCACCATTCTAAGGTTTCCATAGCCAAATGTATTCCTCAAAATAAAAAAAAATCTTTTCTTCAGGAACCTTTTTCTATTGCAATAGAAAATTAGAGATTTGTATTGACAAATATTGCAAGGAACCAATATATATTTCCTTCAAGTTTATACAATGAAAACATCTTGCATATTAAATATAAAAGAAATAAAAAATACTTTCAACTAAAGTGACCTTGACGATAATAGTTGTTAATATTATTATTACAAAAAGAGACAACATTCATAGCATAGACTTAAAAATGATTGATAATTCATTAAGGAGATTGAAGTTTCAAAACAATTGTTTTTTAAGATGATGGTTGTAAATGGTTGTTAAATTTCCATATCCAACATCATGAAATGAAGAAAAAATGATTCTTGCATTGTATTAACTTTTTGGAATTATTGAAACTTGACCATAATTAATAATGGCTAAATATAACCGTGAAAAAGGTTTGTTAAGTCACCAATAATTATACTTTTATTCTCTACCATGATTTTGGCTAGTCATTTCTCTTGTATCTTTCCAACATAACCTAAATTTCCCTCTATTAGATTCTGATCAAAATGGCTATCACAACTAGGTTGGTTGAATTGTACTTCGACTTGCTCTGGAATTGATCATTATATAATTTTTCATCTATCTTGGTACTTCCTAGGTGGAAAAATTGGAGGAATTGGATTGCACGGGCCATTTTAGTGGTAGGTCCAGTTTGGTGGTTTGGGTCTGGAACCTTCTAGAGCTAGTTTGAGGCACCAAATGAAACCTTTTGGGGTAAAAACTTTGTGAACATAGCTCTAGCCCCTCAACACTCTACACATCGAAATATTTCTAGTGGTCCAAAGATCACCTCAATTAGAGTTCGTATGCAAAAGTTATGCCTCTTGCAAGTCAACCTACCTTATTGACCACCATGGTACCAAGTTGATGCCACATAAACTCCCATTACCCACACATGTAGGGTTAGCCACATGTGGGGCTAGCCAAATGTGGAATTTCAAGAAGATTCTATAGTGTCCAAAACCCTAACATTAATTGGGGATTGAGGCATGCAAAAATCTTAACCCTAACCTTAGACGACTATCAGGCTATGTTAAATACTAGTCCACTAGGAAGAAAAGGGGTTCAATTCTTTTACTATTGTACTTGTTCCATAGTTTAGTATAACATATAGGAGTGGGATATTAAAGAATAATAGAGGAGGAAAAATATTTTGTCGTAGCCATTTAGGCCATAGTGTTAAAATACACTCCATAGGTAGTGCCCCTTTCTTTGTAGTTACATTTTATAACTAAAGAAAGGAGAGTAGAGCACATACCTCACCTTTTGGATGAATTTTCTCCCAAATTGGGTTTCCTAGGATACATTTTGTGTTCATTTTTATGGATGGTGTGTTCATTTTCTTGTTCTTTTATTTTCATATTTCAGTTATTTCCATAAATTTAAGCATTGAGATAGTAATAATAAGTGTGAGATCTAAGGAAATAAACTGCATAAAAAATGGATTTCAGAATATTGCAAGATTTGTTTTGACGAATTGTTCTAATGGAATATCCATGACATTTTATAGATCACCACTCCATAGTCAAGTGTGGCACATCCATCTTTAGTGGAAAAATGATGTCCATATGCCGATATAGATGAGAACAAATGTACTTGTAAAAATGTGAACAAAGGACAATGTCATATGTCTAGTGACGTAAGCATTAATAAAAACATAAATGCATGTTATTTTTTAAACATGCATTATAAAATTAGCAATTGACATAGATATATTACTACAAAGTTTCTACACTTTATCCATATGTTTAGTGCATCCTCTTTAGATCTAATTATTGGATGCATTGTATTTCTCTCGAATTTTATTAGCGACCCAACTTTTGGGATATATCATTCACAAATTTTCTTTTAATGATTAGGATGAGGCATGATCCTACCATTCAAATATATGAATTCTCTCCTATCATTTTCCCATTTCCTTATCTTCTCTTTGTATAACATGACCCATGGTTGCATAGTCTCCACATTGTAAATAATAAATTTATTGACGACATCAATTTTGAAGCTCAAGTAATCTGCAATACACGATGAAATCTTCTCAAGTACTCTACAATACACGATGCCTGGTAGTTTCAGACTTTATTTATTTATAAAGGACCTTGTTGTAGTAACATGCTAGTGAAAACACGTCCCCGAGGTGTAGGACAGTCGGTGATGGAGTGTGTTGTTAAGCCACTCCGTGTTGAAAAGTCGTCGGTTTGAAGCCTGCGGGGACAAAAAATCCAACCATGTTAAGGGTTGTTGTGGCTCAGGCCGGGTGCGATCCCTGGGTGATTTTGACGGCTTAGATGCCCTTGAGTCGCGGTTTCTCAAGCCACAGGTTAATCCCGATGCCAACAAGTTTGGCCACATTAACAAACAAAAAAAAGAAACATGCTAGTGAAAACAACTCCTGGCAAAAAATAGGTCAAGCCCATAGAAAAAATAATAATTAAGTTAAACGTCAAACAAACATTCATTATAATTGGAGCTAGCCTAGACATATGGGAGAGAATGAAGTAGACGTATTGAATGGAACAAGGAACCTATTTATGTTGATGTGTGAATTTCAATGAAAAATAATTAAAAATTATTTACGTTGAAGTTGCATAAAATTGATTTCACTTAATGATTAATTTAAACCTTTTTAGACAAATATAAAATTAATTTCACTTAATGATTAATTTAAAGTCTTTGTTTTTCACGCTTTCTACTGAGCACATCCCACATTTCATGCTTCTAGTTTTTATGATGGCTCAACAAAAGAGCTATGATGGAAGCACCTGAAACCAACTTCTAACTGAAATGGAAGGCCGATGCTTTATCTCATCGATGTTATGATGTTTACATGATATCATTTAAGGTTAATGGGATAGAAATAAATGACAACGATGTCCTCACATGTGACCGAGGGGAAATTGGTGATCTCTAATTTAGAAATTTGTTGTAAGTTTCAATTAGTTCACTTAATGAGCGAGTCTCTATAAATCTTGAGTGCCCACTTTTAGCTTTTGTGTAAAGTCACGTGTAATCACTTTTAGATGACAAACTCTCTTATTATGCTATCTAGTTTTTATTTGGATATGTAGATTGACCATCCTTGTTTAGTGTAGTCACTATTTTGTTAGATATCTAATTTATCTACGCTAGTATTACTTATTCCCATATCTCTAGGAGCATCAATGGAGCCTTTTTGGAATTATTGAAACTTGACCATAATTAATAATGGCTAAATATACTTGTAAAAAATGTTTTTTAAGTCGCTACTAATTATTCTTTTATTCTCTACCATGATTTTGGCTAGTCATTTCTCTTGTATCTTTCCAACATAACCCAAATTTCCCGCTATTAGATTCTGATCACAATGCCTATCACAACTAGGTTGGTTGAAATGTACTTCGACTTGCTCTAGAATGGATCATTATATAATTTTTCATCTATCTTGGTACTTCCTAGGTGGAAAAATTGGAGGAACTAGATTGCACGACCCATTTTAGTGGTAGGTCTAGTTCGATGGTTTGGGTCTGGAACCTTTTAGAGCTAGTTTGAGGCATCAAATGAAACATTTTGGGGTCAAAACTTTGTGAGCATAGCTCTAGCTCCTTAACACTCTATAGACTGAAATATTTCTAGTGGTCCAAAAATCAGCTCAATTAGAGTTTGTATGCAAAAGTTATGCCTCCCACAAGTCAACCTACCTTATTGTCTACCATGGTACCAAGTAGATTCCACATCAACTCCCATTACCCACACATGTCAGGTTAGCCACATGTGGAATTTCAAGAATATTTTATAGGGTCCAAAACCCTAACATTAATTGGGGGTTGAGGCATGCAAAAACCTTAATCCTAACCCTAGATGACTATCAAGCTATGTTAAATACTGAGCCACTAGGAAGAAAAGGGGTTCAATTCTTTTACTATTGTACTTGTTCCATAGTTTAGTATAACATATAGGAGTGGGATATTAAAGAATAATAGAGGAGGTAAAATATTTTGTAGTATCCATTTAGGCCACAATGTTAAAATAAACTCCATAGTGAGTGCCCCTTTCTTTGTACTTACATTTTATAACCGAAGAAAAGAGAGTAGAGCATATGCCTCACCTTCTGGATGAATTTTATCCCATAGTGGGTTTCCTAGGATACATTTTGTGTTCATTTGTGTGGATGGTGTGTTCATTTTCTTGTTCTTTGATTTTCATATTTTAGTTATTTCCATAAATTTAAACACTGAGATAGTAATCATAAGTGTGAGATCTAAGGAAATAAATTCAATAAAAAATGGATTTCAAAATATTGCAAGATATGTTTTGACGAATTATTCTAATGGAATATCCATGACATTTTATAAATCACCACTCCATAGTCAAGTGTGACATATCCTTCTTTAGTGAAAAAATGATGTCCATATGCCAATATAGATGAGAACAAATGTACTTGTAAAAATGAGAACAAAGGACAATGTCATAAGTTTAGTGAAACAAGCATTAATAAAAACATAAATACATGTCATATTTTAAATGTGCATTATAAAATGAGCAATTGACACAGAGATATTACTACAAATTTTCTGCACTTTATCCATATGTTTAGTGCATCATCTTCACATGTAATTATTGGATGCACTGTATTTCTCTCGGATTTTATTAGCCACCCAAATTTTGGGATATATCATTCACAAATTTTCTTTTAATGATCATGATGAGGCATGATCCTAACATTCAACTATATGAATTCTCTCCTATCATTGTCCCATTTCCTTCTCTTCTCTTTGTACAACATGACCCATGGTTGCATAGTCTGCACATTGTAAATAATAAATTTATTGACGACATCAATTTTGAAGCTCAAATAATCTGCAATACACGATGAAATATTCTCAAGTACTCTACAATAAACGATTCCTGGTAGTTTTAGAATTTATTTATTTATAAAGGACCTTGTTGTGGCAGCATGCTAGTAAAAACAACTCCTGGCAACAAATAGGTGAAGCCCGTAGAAGAATTAATAATTAATTTAAACATCAAACAAATGTTCATCATAATTTGAGCTAGCCTAGATATCTGGGAGAGAATGAAGTAGACATATTGAATGGGACAAGGAACCTATTTATGTTGATGTGTGAATTTCAATGAAAAATAATTAAAAATTATTTATGTTGAAGTTCTATAAAATTGATTTCACTTAATGATTAATTTAAAGTTTTTTAGACAAATCTAAAATTAATTAATTTCACTTAATGATTAATTTAAAGTCTTTGGTTATCACTCTTTATATTGAGCACATCCCACATTTCATGCTTCCATTTTTTATGATAGCTCAATGACAGAGCTATGATGGAAGCACTTGAAACCAAATTCTAATTGAAACTAAAGGTCGATGCTTTATCTCAGTGTTGTTATAATATTTACAGGATGTCATTTAAGGTTAATGGGATAGAAAGTAATGAAAATTGATGTCCTCACATGTGACTGAGGGGAAATTGGTGATCTCTAATTTAGCAATTTTTTGAAAGTTTCAATTAGTTCACCTAATGAGTGAGTCTCTATAAATTTTGAGTGCCGACTTTCAGCTTCTGTGTAAAGTCGCATGTAATCTCTTTTAGATGAAAAAATCTCTTATTATGCTATATAGTTTTCATTTGGTTATCTATATTGACAATCCATGTTTATTCGTAGTCACTATTTTGTTAGATATCTAATTTATATACGCTAGTATTACTTATTCCCATATTTCTAGGAGCCTCAGTGAAGCGTTGAGAAAGTCTATTGACCTAAATGCTAATGAAAGCCAGAAATGTGATCACCTCAACATACGAGAACAAAAAATATGTCTATTAGAGGCCAGGGCCATGGAGGATTGGAGTGCATGATAGAAAATTGAAATATTTTTCACCTACACTAGATGTACAGTCCATATATTAAAGTAATAAAAAAATCACAATATTAGATTGAGTGCACACTATCAGCGGGGTGACTCTAAAATCCACCACAATAATGCAAAATTTAACTATCTTTGTGTTGTTATATTATCATGGATAACATTAGAATGAGGAGCTAGTCCACTTATGGAATCTGGGTCTAAAAAAACTCAGACCCCAAATATACAAGCTATTAAATATTTTAGGATCAAGAATAATAACTAAATTTTTAAGGTTAATGTACATGGAGTCTAACAAAATTTCATTATTAAAAAATTTGAACTCCTAAGCTCTAGTTATGTTCACACTAAAAAAAATTGTTATTGATGTTTGAAAATCATGTCCAATCCTATGATTTAGGAAATCGTTACGAGTAAGGATAATACAGAAATATGGTTAGGTTAACTGTTTGTACTAAAAAGACACTAAGTCGGGAATTGATCCCGGGTCTATAATGTGGTAGGGTACAATTTAATAGCTAATTCACTCTATCAAAGTAAGAACTGTGTCTATTAAAAAGACACTAATTCAGGAATGGAATCCAGGTATGTACTAATGTGTTAGGGTACAATTATATTGGAATCTTTAGCAAGTGCACGTTCATGCCAAAATCACAATTTTACCATGGTACAATCTAAAGTAAAGGGAAAAGCTTGGTCGGTCATAAATAACTTTGAATATATGGGATATCCCCTCAGTGGATTCCTTCTCCATTATGTTTTGGATCTATAATGGCAATGGGCATACACATGGTCTGCATCAGACATGAAATTATAAAAGATTGCTTACGCAAGAAACTGTTCATAGCCTATAACATGTGGTATGATCGCTTACCTAAAATACAATGTTCCTCTATTTAATAATGTTATAACTCATTTTCGAGAATGCATACAGTGTAAGAAGCTTCTTACAACAAATAGGAAACACCTACAACAAACAGGAAATTTGTCTGAACAAAAGTATCAAGAGGTGAGAAAACTAGTTTTGGCACTGCTGCAACTCTGGGAAACATCCCTGGACAAACAAGTCAGAGAATTTTTCATCAATTTATTCACTCCATATATGAGGCCTTCAAGCCCTTCAACCTCCCGAGTTTGCACAATTATATCATTTGCAATGTATTTCACTGTAGTTTCTTTGTGTTGTATTTCTACCCATGTACAATTTTGAATGTCATGGTGAAGCCTGTAACGTATTTACAATAAACAAAATAGAAATTTGGGGACTCGCTTGAATTTTTTTTTTTTCGCAATAGGAAAGAAGAAGAGTGTAGCTATATTTACTATAGAAATGTTTTTTCATTATCAATGTTTCTGACATATTCAAAGTTCACAACAACATACTGTAATATTAAGAATAACCAACAAAATTTCCATGGACCTATAGTGTAGAGGCCTAGTCTCTGTAAAAAGTAGTTAAACAACTAAGCTCATTAGGGGCCTTCCTTCTCTAACTAAGCTTTGAGATTATAAATTATTAGTAATTTTATATACATTCCAACAAGAAGAAATTCTAACTTTGGCATTTCAGCAGAAATGAAAAGATGAAGATGCATCGAGTCTGCAAAGAATTATGTGGACCTGCAGATGGCGGAAAATGTGCTCTTCCAGCCCTGCTTGTGCAACTATGGACATTTCAGGTATAGTTCATTTTTTCAACAAATTAAAGAGAATTGTTTGTATACAAGGAAAAATTACGAATAGGTTGAAACCTTTCTCCATTACAACATTGTCCGTAAATCTCCATTGCAGCAATGTGTGTGGTGACAGTTGAAGGCTATATTGCAACACTACAGTTTGAGGCGGTGCAACAATATGGAGTTTGAGGCGGTGCAACACTGTCAAGTCTAAGGCGATGACAGTGACAGTCGCGACAAGAAAAGGTGGTGCATCTACTATGGAGCGAAATGAATATCATATCAGAGCCTCTGAACGGAAGAAATTAATACAATGTCAAAGCCAACTGAATTCACCACTAATAAATTTGTTTTTTTTAATCATTTTTTTATTCTGACAATTTGGAAAAGAAAACAGAATACACCAGGGGATTTAAGTCACATACTGTAGCATTTAACCAATCAAAAAGTTTGTTTTTTTATATTTGATAAATAAAAAAATAAGTTGTTTTTAATAATAAATCCGATAAAACTAAATCTCATTAATATCAAGCAAAACTTAAAATTTCAGATCTCCAAAACGCACCAACTATTGCAACAAAACATACTATGTAATAGGCGGTCAACTATCATTGGCCGCGAGGCGAAAGCTAGAGTTCTTGGTCAGAGGCATGGACTAATAAGAGAAAGGGAAGAGTTATCGATAGATTAATAATTCAAAAGTTCAAATTGAAGGATAAAGAGGGGGAGGTGCTCTATATAGTTAAATAAATAGAAGATTCAATTAAAATTTGTTAAAGGTTAAGAAGAAAATAGGAAAACTAAATAAGGAGAAAATATAAATTAAATAAAGGAAAGGATTTAAAAGGTTTAAGACATAAATAAAGGTTATAATAAAGAGAAGAAAATAAGAGAAAATGTTCATAAATAAATAAATATTAAGGTTGAAACTTTGGATAATGAGCTATCAAGAGTGGTTAAGTTTGTATTCATTTTTGCAATTGATTTGGGTCAAATAATGAGGATTTGACACTAGGACTTTAGTATGGACAAAATAAGTGAAATATTTAATGTTATGAAGATGATCTGCAATCACAGATTTACTAATATGATTGCATAAGGTTCATAGTCCTCTTTTAAAATGTTTAACTTACACCATTTCATCAAAATAAATTATATCATGGTTTGTGTAACTACGAGTCTATCTTGAATAAAATAAACAAGGGAAAGTTGAATAAACTAAGCAAGGGAAAGTTGCATAGTGGCTAGTCCCTAGCTTTAATTTTAAGATAAGTAGTTTGGGAAGTTATTTCATAGTGTGAGAAGCATCTAGATGTAACAATGAAGTTGCTTGGTACACCAAATGTGGGCGTTCTAATAACAGTGGTAGCAAATTTTAGGGAGCATACCAATTCATGTATTGAGACCAGATTGTTCCTGCTTACAAACTACTTTCAGTGGAATTTTAAGAACCACAAGGATATACCACTTTTGGTGGCATTTTAATAACCACATCAATATATTGACATGATTTTAAGAACTATTGCAATATTTTAGAATATGTTAATGATTGTTAATCTTGTCAATGATAAAAATCACTTGGTTCGCTACACTAATCATGATTTTATGTTTAAATGACATGTTGGTAATATTCAACCAAAGTATGGGGTTGTGTCCTCTTCGTTTGTAGGTCTTCCCTATGCGATGGTGGATCCCTCCTCCAGTTGTGTTTATCGATGCCTCAGATCTACCATTCCAAGTCTCATATCTGCCCATTCTGGGTCCTTTGGTGGGCCTCCAAGGTGCTTTCTCAAAAGCTTGGTCTCTGGTTCCACTGTTATTTGTGGCAACTCCTTCCATGACGTTGTCAACAAGAATTCCAATGTCGTTCCTTAGTCTTGTCTGGTGCAAGAAGCTCTGTATCCTTCCATCCCTATGAGGAAGGATGATATTTCCAAGTTAGCTCGTCTCAGCTCCATGACGCTCATCTTCCATTTTAATGGTCTATGGCCTCGTCTTGTTAATCTCCATGAATGGATGTCAATTTTGAAAGGTGAAGTTTTCATTCACCCTTGTGCTCAAGGGTTTTTTGTTGCTGAGTTTGATTTTCATGAAGATAAAGATTTGATATTAAGTTCTAGCCTCTGGTTCTAGGGAAGTTCTGGTTTATGTATGAAGCCTTGGTCTCTTTATTTTGATGCTTCAAATGATTCGTTATCTTCGACACCTATTTGGTTTAGGCTCCTGTTGACGGGCGAAATTGACCGTCCGTCAACTAGAAGAGCGAGTCCAGTCTGGGGTTGTCTAAATAACCCAAGCCGTTTGGTGTAACTCGTTCTGATGGGTTTAATGGCTCTGCTAGCCAATCTAAAGCGCTAAAAGAAAATAAACAAGAGAAAGAAATAACTAACTAATTACTAGATATTTCATATTATATATGTACATATGCTCTAATATAACAATTGTAGGTGTATTTAAGCATAAAATATACAAATATCACTTATGTACATCATTTACAAATTGCAAACTTTAGTCGAAACTTACGAAATCAAATGCGAAAATAATTTCTTTTAAGAAGTAGATAAAGAAAGCACATTTAAAACTTTTTTGTTTTCCTTTATAAATCTAACTAATCTTGAATTGAATAAACTATGAAACACAGACGTGCAGGGAGTTGAAAGCTGAACCAAACATTATAGTTTCCTTAATATGTAAATGACATAATTGAGAAAACAAAGGTGATAACCTGTTGTTAGTTTGTGAGATGTATCCAAGCATCTGTATGGGTGAAGAATATCTGACTGCCACGCCCAAGAGAAAAATATGCAATGGACTTTATGACTGTTTTAAATCAATTCAAAACACGTATTGACAGTTGGGGTTTAATGATAGAGGGGGAAACACAAATATAACCCTATGATCTTCTAATTGCATATAATTATAGCAAGATAAATCTAAAAGTAACTTATGCATTTCATCATTCAATTAAAATTCAAAGATAAATCCTATCATTCTAATTGGAGATATGATCAGAGTATTTATATCTAAAGTAGCAAATTATAGACGATATTTATAATATAAATATCCCAAACATAATAGATCATTAAATCTAAATCTATGAGACCCATTAATGTATTAGGATTAACAAAACATAAATGAAAACATCATTAACAAAAGGCTAAAGCCAAAATGCATATATGGTGTTTCATTAAGTCTTGGAATCACTCGTCCATCTTCTGCCCTTAGCCAAGATGATTTCCATTACAAAATATGGAGTATTTAAAGAGTTTATGAAAGCTAAACTTCCTATATTCTAAGATAGGATCAGATCTCAAAAAATATCTAAAAGTTACAAATATAGAGGGCCTAAAGCTACTCATTATCAAATTATATCTTCAAAATTTATGAAAGTTTTCTCCTATTTACAAAATAAGAAAAAAGGAGATAGCTAATCAACTAAGTCCAGCATGCTCCATCCCATAAGATCAGCATCAGATACATCCTATCCTGAAAAAACGAAATGAGCAAGTCAAATATTTTATTAATTAACAGTTCCTGAATTTTATATGAGAAATTGACTTGGCTTCAAACTAATTTTTAGAAAAAGATAAGCTACAGGTTTTTGGAGCTAGTCTAAAATAGTAAAAAAAAATAACAAAAAATGAAAATGAAATCTTTTATTTTTTCAAAAAAAAAATTAAAAATTTTTACTATTCCAACAATCTACCAATGAGACACCTAATAAATCCGAATTTAAAATAATGAAATTGGTTCAGTATTATCTAGCCGGCTTAATCCTCTTGTTTTCCAAATTAAAACCGAATTATTGATTTTTTAATGAAACCCTGATCATACTCATTAATAGGAGAGTTTTTATCCTTTAATACATCTAAGACTTCCTCCCATGATTTTCTGAAAATGAAATCAGATCGTGGCTTTCTCCCAATGGGTTTCAAACTATAGTAGAGACTAGATCTGTCATAGCATAGTCTTTTTGTGGATGAACACACAGTTTTTCGATAGCAGGGTTAGACATGCAAGAGTTGGAATTTTTATTGCGATGGAGAGGCAAATTCTACTGCATTCTCGTAAACAGAGGAAGGGCATATATAACTTGGAACCCAACAAAACCAATAACAGGTTTGGATCTCTGAGAAAAACAAACAAAAACGCTTACCTCAACCGCAAAGAAATTTTGGGATTTTTCCCTCCAAAGAATGAGCTGTATCTCTGAAACTGTATCGTGTCTGAAGAATCTTCCTGTGATGAAGGTAAATGACCCCATTTCGGGAATGGGTTTTAAAGGGTTTTGGCTAAT
Source organism: Picea sitchensis (assembly GCA_010110895.2). NCBI lineage: Eukaryota > Viridiplantae > Streptophyta > Pinopsida > Pinales > Pinaceae > Picea > Picea sitchensis. The sequence continues at coordinate 48,400 of SNQJ01S0039213.1, forward strand.
TCGTAATGGTTTGCTCAGAAATGCTCTCGCAAAAACGTCTCTGGCATGCAATTACAGGGTTTTAAAAACAGAAAACTCAGAGTCATTTGGTTGGATTTGCTTCACAGGTGCCATAATGCAGTAGGGGTGACTCAAAACGATTCTAGGTTTGGATGGTAGGAGTAAAAGGGATAAGTCTGAGCGGATACCATGAAAACAAAATAAGCAGAAAACCTGTACGATCATAGCATACACATGAAGGTCTCGGTTATGGGGTTTGAACACTCCTGGTAATGAAAGATCTGAGTACATCACACTACACAAACCCTTAACTCTAAATGAGAGGTTTGTCAATTCATTCTTCCAGCCACAACAAAGTATAGGATACGATTTTGGTGCATTTAATCCCCACATCATGTAATGGATATAGTCCATTTGCAAAGGGTTGGAATGGATACGTTTTTACAATTCAAATGTGAATCGATGTTTGGAATTATAGTTGATTTACAAAGAATTCAAACAAAAAAGCTTACAGTCCAAAAGAAAATCAACATTTGGTATTATATCAACAGTCAATAAACTCCAAAGGAAAACCATTTAAGTTATGAAATATGAGGTAGATGTATGTCACAATGAACCTTTAAAGACAAGTTTTGACTAGGGATATAATACAAAATCAGGCTTGATTCATGCTTTTAGTCATGAATCAAGCATGAAAACGCAAAAATAAAAAAGAATACTCAAACATCTTTTATAATCTAAAAATGACCCCCAAATAGTAATATTTAGAGGATGAGGTGTAGGCAGCCACATAAAATGTAGTTTCTTGTTCAAATAATGAAATCATGTGGGGCTGTCAACAACTCCCAAATATGCCCCTGCAGTTTGTGGGCTTATCCTCTCTCTGTGCCATCGATAATTCATAAGGAAGGTTTCATTATATAAGTCTTGAAAAAAAAACTACAACATTTGCACCTATGCTTGGATCTGTGTAGAAATGAAGTTCAGCAAAGGGTTCCTGGTGGAAATAAACTTGATGGGGTATAACTATTCATGGAACCAAAAGATGGATTATGAAAAAAATTATTTCCGGTGTCGAGCATGTTTTGGCACAAGACGCTTGGCAGCACAATGCCCTAGGGGTCCTAAGAAAGCATGAAAGAAGTGAAAATCAACCTAGTGGGTTTGCTCCCACATTGATTATCAACTTATTTCCAAGGAAGACTCTTCAAGTGTGGACCCTCTCAAGGAGGAGCCCAAAGAGGCTCCTTTGAAGACCAATTACGCTCCATCCAATGTGGACTCTCCAGATATGGACCCTCCATTGGATGATTCAAAATATGAAATAGAGGACAATAAGGTCACAATAGAGATTACCGAGCAATCTGAAATGCAACAAGAAACTCCTCTAAAGATCGAGAAAAAGGAGGATTTGGCTTCTCTAGATCTGGGTAAAGAAAGATAGGTTCACCTCAGCTCCACTACTTTGGTAATTTGGGAAGATGAGGCTAATGAAGCTATGGAAATAGAAAAATAAGATCCTCCAGATCTAGAAAATGTGGGAATGGTAGGACTTGCGTTGACCCCATTATCTCTAAATGTAGGTTGGATTGTAGTTCGAAAGAAGAAAAAGACCCCTTCAACATCCCAGCCAATGGTGACAAGAAGTAGGGCTCATAATCCAAAATAATCATGTATTATTTTTTACTATTACTATGTCATTAATTCGTAAGAATATATTCCTGTACAAGATTCTGGAATGTAGTCTTTTTTTGGACAAGTGGCAAATCAAGTTAGTGATTTTTTAATTTGGGCTACTAAGCCCTGACAATAGTTTTTGGCTATTTTTTCTATGTAATTCATGCCAATATGATAATAGCTCTTGTAGAAATTGCAAGCTTTGGCTGCACCATTTTTGATAATATAAATCTCCTAGTTTTTGTTAAAAAAAATTGATCAAAATATAATATCATTTTAATAATGGACAATGATCCACAAATTGTTAAAATTACAAATTTATGAATACATAGTTATCGTATAAAAACAATTATGTAAGTTTCAAGCCCATAAATAAAGATGAATTTGATGACAACTATATCTCATTTATTTTTCTTAAAGTAATAGTGACAAGAAAATTAAATATGTGTGCAAGGATATCTTAAAATTTGGCGCAACGAGTCCGATGAAAAATTCTTAACTATGCATAACTTTAAATAACCCATCTGTTACACATCTAGATGGTTCCTCTTCACTACATCAATCCCGTTAACACCATGGTAGCTACCTTAACATGCATTTAACAACCATCTAGGGGTTGCTTGCCCAACTATCAAACCGAAACTAGAATCACTACTTCCTTTTACACTTGGGGGAAAATCCTTAACCAATTGCCTGAGTTTGACTCAAAACAAGAAATGTAGTTTGAGTTCTCTTTGATCCGTCAATAATAGATACATATCTCGTATCATGGGAAGTAGTTTCGAAAAGAGAAATAAATTCAGTGACGCAAATAAAGGCCATTAATGGGTGCTCGTGCTCTTCAATCTTCATTTATATGTTAAAAGGAAAATTAAAATGTGATGAAACTTGTCTATGAAAAGGTTCATTCATTGCTTCATGATGTGAATCCTTCTTTTTTTGAAGTTCTAGTTAGTTATCACAACGCTAGATAATGCATGTAGTGGACACTTAAATGCCCAAGTCAAATCCTAATAACAAAGCTAACAATGGAAATAACACAAGCTTGAACTGCCCATACCTCATCGAGATGTTAAGGCCAATAACATAAATTTGTTGTTGTCTTTACATTGTACACCCTGTGGAGGCCAATAACATAAATTTGTTGTTGTCTTTACATTGTACACCCTGTGGAGTTTGGATACATGTTTGTTGAAAACTCAACTTTGTTGGTCAATGTGCATACGATTCCACAAAGTTGTGTTTCTCATATATGTGGTATTCTCTAGTAGAATCAAACTTCACCCATGGTAAAGTTGATAGGGAGTAACCACGATACATCATGCATGCAAAATAAGTTGAAGGGAGATATGAGGTGGAGGAAGATATCCCTTTATTATAGAGGTAAGGAATCAAACAAAATATCGTGATGGGACTTGAGGGCCGGCCCCAAGTATTATATGAAAGGAAATAAGAGATTTTAATTTATCAAGTATGAGATGAATAGTCAAGTGGGAGACAATCCCCAATTAACCATGTCCTCTTACATGCATGAATGCAACATGTGGTAGTTAATATAACAAGCGAGTGTTTTGTTGCATGAAGGAAATGTAGAGAATGCCTCATGGTAGAGTACCTACTTGCAAAAGACAACCCTCATTTTCATAGACATTGTCATTGAAAATGGATGTAGAAGCCACCTGATTTCCACAAGAATGGGCATTGGCATTGAATGTTGTTTGCTTAAACATGTTCACACAAATTCAATATTATGCTTCATAATTATTATATGATGAATGTATTAGTTATTGTACCTAATTTTTAGATATTTAATTGGGTTCACCTTGTTCCAAAATCCACATGCTTCATCCCTACTAGCATTTATTAATCTATTTCCAGATTCACTCCATCGACCAATCCTATTGGTTATGTATGATTCTCTTGCTTGGTTGAAATAGAAAGAGGGAATGTAAGAATCACTAATGAATATGGTGGGTGGGGAGAGAGGAAAATGTACGTACAAACAATACACTCAGGAAAGTACCATAAACAACTTCATTGATAGGTTCAAATCAAATTATGTTTATTTCATTTATTTTCTTTTTAGGGGAGTTTTTTAATATGTAGATAATGTAGGTGGGTTGGTCGGTATAGGTGTTTAAGTAGGTATAAGAATAGTTGTAGGTGTTGGTGTTCCTTATGTCCCCTATTATCTTGTAAAGTGGAAGAAGAAGAAGAATCCTAATAAAGAGAAGTTGAAAGGTGGGATCTATCTATATATAGTAGTCTACTTTAGAAATAGTGATATTGTGAATCAATCTATTTGTTCATTGTAGTCTATAGTTGGGTTTAGTGATGAACCCATTATTCGAACTTGTGTCAAATGTGTGAGATGTGCAGGTACAACTATTACCGAAGTGCTCATGCCCTACTATGTATAGTGGCCCCAATGTTATATAGTAAGAAAGAAAAAATTACATTCTCTAAAATTCATGCTACATTTGTATACTCTACTTTTGAATAACATCTGAAAATTACCCAAGAAAATTTTGCAATATTTGAAATTTATGCTACTTTTGTATTCTATTCTATGTTAGTCCCTTTTATCAAGTGTTATGACAAGACTAGACTACATTTTCACACACAACCTTCATTGTTCTACATATTATATTCAATAGTTTAAGTCTTTGTTTTTTACATAGACATGAGATTGAGGTCACATAGCAAATATGCATATCCATGATTGCTCAAGGCTATTGAGAATGAAACATCAACATTGCTTCTCTTTTTAATCAAAGAGGTATGATTCTCTTTTCAATCAGAATGGACATATCGAGGCTCATTGCTATAGCAAAGCATGAATATTGAAATAAAATGTAGGGTTGAGAGACATTTTAAATTCAGTTAGATCTCCCAAAAACGATGTAGAAAATTTTTCTTCATTCTTGAACTTCATTTCTTAAATTTGATTATTTTTCATACCTTTTTTTTGTATCTGGAGGAATAAAAAACTAGGGCAGGCTCATACTCGTGTGACAAGGGATTGATTCCAACAACTACCATTAGAACCTCCAATCGTACTTATGTTGCTCCATGTGCGACACACAAGGTAAGTCGAGGTTTGAACCGACAACCTTCGCACAAGGAATGAATTAAAAATACACTCTATCACCAACTTATCTACAACATGGGGGGTTAGTTTTTCATATCTTAGAAAGATAGCTTGTCTTGTGCAATGATGCTTCAAAAGTGCTTCAAAAATTACTTATAATACACAACTTAGAACATGAAATAATTACAAGGATTGATGCATTTGCAAATTATTCCAGTGTCTTATGTTTATTATTGATCAACCTATAAACTAAGACAGTTTGGTATGATTTTATCAACCTATAGGAACAAATGTTAGTGAAAATGGAGTTGATGTGTCGTGTCTAAGTAAAGGAAGCAACAATGAAAGACTGGAATTTGAGAAAGGAACACATTCCAATAATGTTGATATTACCACATCTAAAATGGGACCATATTACAATAAAGTCGCAAAAACTATGACCAGACATAATTAGAGGCTTGAGACAAAATTGTTTCTCAAATAGAGGTTGGGTTGCACTGAGTGACCTCGGCCAAGCCACCTAGTTCACCCTTTTGGTATCTCTTCTCTATTCTTTTGTGTCTTCATAGAATGGAATTGAATTGGTTTTTCTTAAACTATAATATTTATGTGGTGGAGTCAATGTTTACAATCAAAAGAAATTTGAGTTTTGTAGGTAGTGGAGGATGAAGTGGTGGCTCCATGAAGTACCAAGTGGACTACCCTCCTTGAAATCCTACAACATAATAGAGCATGGTGGTAGTGAAACCAATTTTGTATCACATGTATGAAATGAACCCTTTCCTCAAATACACTACATTGTTAGAGTGTTAATTGCAACATTGCCAAAGCTTGCAAATTGGCCACTAAGAAATTCATTTTTTTTAAATCATTAATTAATTCTAACAATTAGAGAAAATAAATTGCATACACCAAGGGAATAAATTCACATCACATAGTATTGAACCAATCAAAAATTTGATTTGTGAAATTTCATAAATAGGAAAATAAATTTGTTTTAAAAATAAATCGAATTAATATACAATTTCAACAAAATTTTTGAGATGTCAATTCTTGCTATTTGATTTGGTTAAGGTGTGGGTTTTGTTTGCTAGGCAACCCGAGTTCAATACCCTTATGGTGTGTTTAGTCTAGAGGGGACACCAAAAAAACCCACCATGTTAAGGGTTGGTTTGGCCTAGGATGAGTGTGATACCTGAGTGATTTTGACAGCTTAGATGCCCCTGGGTTGTGGTTTCTTATCCAATGGTTGAAATGTTGGACCCACAAGTGACGAGCATTTCTAACCAATTTTTTTTTTTTTTTTTTGAAATGGTTGAAAAGTCTAGTTGAATTAATAAGTGATCAATCTAGTTTGACTAACTCCCAATAACTATAATCCCTAGAAAAGGCAAGATTAATTACCTTGAAGGAATTTTGTAAAGGGGAGGGTTCCCCTCAACCCTTCATCGTTTGTCTGTTTTCTACCAACACATGATACATATTGGATTTTTGTCGTATTGAATTTTATCCTTCCTATATTTACTTCCTCCTCCTTATGCTCACTCAATCCAATTTTTCAACTTCAAAGAAGCCTATGATGGGATCAAATAATGGTGCACAAAGCCTAATCTTCAAGAATTGAAGATCCTATAGGTCACCAATGGTTTTTGACAATTCACATATGTCCATAAAGTCTAGTTGGAAGGAGTAAATATGTTTTAAATTTCGGATACAAGGCAACAAAGATGTTATGCCGATGAAACTAAGATCAAGGAACTTTAGTGAGGAAAAATCATTCATGAAGCTTCCACGAACTTCTTTAATACCAATGTTCACCCTTAACAACAAAGATGAGAGGCACGAGCATGTGAAGTTTTTTGAAAGGGACTATATATTATTACTCATCAATGACAATTTTGCACAACCCTCACTATCAATTTCCTCGAAGGGAAAATGGCTCATGCCCTACTTGGATTTAAAACAATACATGTTCTCCTTCTTTAAAATGTGAATCTCCATATCATGAAGGAAATATTGTATTTTAACAATATAAATCCTTCAAACCATATCCATGTGTACTACCTTGATCAAACAATGATCTTGGAGGAAGTTGATAAAACAATGCACAATGTCAAGCACATATCTCTCTCCATTTCCTTTCACTTGACCTTCTAGGATCCATATGTTAATGATATCTTCACAATTGATTATTATATGTTTGAGATAAGATACAAAATATATAGAAAAAATACTTCAAATAATCTTGTAGGCCATTGTAACTCCATTTGAGGATTTGAAATAGTTTTTCCTCAATTTCATCGTGCATGCCATAAAAAGTATCATCAAGGTTTTGCATCTGATGTAAAACATTCTCCCACTCATGTTGATAAGTATAGTTTACCATTGCAGAAACAACTACATTTATAGCTAGTGGAAAACCCTTTTATTCCCCTGTTATTTTCCTAGAAACATATTCTATTTCCTATGGAAAATTCCCAGTATGAAATGCTCCACTACAAAATAGTTGTCAACCCCCTCTTTCAAAAGTGGTTCCACTCTTGTGATCCCATCCACTCTCATTTACATAGACATGACTTCATTCCAACTCGACAGAAAAATTTTAGAACCTTTGTTATTCAAAGACACTCATGGGATTTGAATCTCAAGACTCTCCCACATATCATCCAGAATAAGGATAATTTTGTATCCTTTAAATATGAGTACAACTCATATTTTTTCTTATATTTGTGTGTGTTTGTTACGAGGAAACTCTGTATGGAAAGGGGTAAACCGCAACATACAAAATGACACCCAGAAATCAACTCTAAACTCAAGTATGCTAGATAAATATAAATGCTAACAAGAGAAGGCTAAAAGCCTACCTTGTCCGGACGTCCAAAGAAGACGATGGTTGAGCTCACGACCGAAATTGATGCCTACAAATTGTCCTCAACATCCAAGATACACAAGCATATAGAAATTATATAGAATGTTAGCATATAAACTAGCATAATCCATTAACATGTATAACAAATATGCCCATGGAAAGTAATACAAATATTTGTGACATATAATTGTACGAGAAAAGAGTATTTCTAGTAATGCAATCAATAGAAGTACATATATGACAAACTTCTATAACGACACATATCGGAATTGAGAAACTAAGTCCCTCCATTTGGGCCTTCACCACTTCAATCCTCCACAAAGGCAAGCTCACAAGTAGTAGGAGTAATTGAGTTTCTCCTTCTCAAGATAGGAAGATCTTGGGGGATGAACACAAGAAGTTCATACTTTCAAGGAGAAAGGAGTGCAGACTCAATATGAAGTGAAATTTCTTCAGAGTGTCTTTGCTCTCAATCATGAATCTCCTCAATGTGTGTATGTGGCTCAATCTATAGCTTTCAAATGGAATTGAAGGGTTGATTCAAAGCGTTTCTAGAATGTGGAAGGTCAAGGAGCATGGATCTCGTGACATGGCTTGAAAACCTTACATATTTTTTAATTTTTTAGCAAAAAAACTGATGTACACGGGTTGTAATGGAGTAACCTACGTTACGTGAGATGTCTAACTAGGGCCCGTGTATATGTACAAAAATTTGATTTTTTACTCTGGAATGAACAAAAAGGGGAACTTGAGTCTGCAGAGGGAAAGGGAAGGCTATTAAAGAAAGATGCATGGAGTGTGGTAAAAATTGTTGTAACATATGCCCCCTAATGTGTGGGGTCAGAGGAGCAATCACGATGGCCAAAATTCATTATAATTCCTAGAAGTAGAGTAATGAGGACCCATTTCAAAAAAATAGTTACTCATGAGAATATTACAATTCATATTGACTTTGTACACATGGCTGCCAATATAGATTACACTGTAGATCCATGTGGATATATAACAAATACTTGTTCATGGCCATGAATAGGAAATACAAAGTAGGCATATTCCATAGGTTGTCATAGTCACGAACAAGACACAGTGGAGTCCAGTCTCAAAATCAACTGAAGATATATGTATACAATGGAGTAAAATATGATCTTCCATGATCACTAAAGTCATATAGGTACTGTTCCGATGAAAGACAACATCAGATATGTGATCTTGCTACTGTGAACTGAAGGTCTTCTACACTATCCAATGAACGTGTTGTCAATGTTTCATGGAAATCTGCACATGAGATCTAGCTAAAGCAAGTACAAACAAAGCTTATCAAGAAAGGAAGAGAGATTCAATATGGAGGAATGAGAAAATATATTCACACTACTCCAATGAGTTGATGATTGATACATAGATCATGATCAATATGATACAATGAATGAGTGGAATACACTCATATATAGGGAAAAACATTCCATAA
>SNQJ01S0039213.1:57511-76978 GCA_010110895.2 Picea sitchensis
GTGAATAAAAGTGAGGAAAGAGGGAAAACCACATGGGAACAACCCCCCCCCTCAAAAGATAATGTATCAAAAGAAGAAAATAACAACTACTAGACAACTGTGTTCTTCATTGCAATACAATCCCGCAAAGTTTGAAACTTCTGCTCATTGAAAGTCTTCGTGAAGATGTAGAAATCTTTATGGATCTGATGAAGTCCTTTGGAAACCTGTCAGGCCTTGTACTTCTTTATCTTGTGGACCCATCTACACCTGAAAATATTCCTTTCTGGTGGAAGTGGAACTAGATTCCAAGTCTGGTTCTGTAGGAGTGAGTCATACTCCTTATGGATGGTTTCTTGCCATAATGGATTTCCCACAACCCTATTGTAGTTATGTGGATCAATAGATTGAACCATACATATATGCATGGGAATTGCAGGTTCTGAAGCTGAAAGTACATGAGAAGGCTCCTCATGCTGAGATCAAGTCATCCTCAAATCCAATGGATTCCCTGCAAGGTTTCCTGCTGCCTGAAGTGTAGTTTGTGCCTTCTTGGGCATCTATTGAAGCTTCAGTGTTGGCTTCTTATTTGGTTTTACTACATGCGTATTTCCATGTACAAAATCTAAGTGTATGGAATCATCTCTGATGTCTGAAACTGATGGAAGAACAAGAGTATATGCATGTTGCACTGGAGGTGCATGCAAAGTACTCTCCTTATGTGTAAGTAGAATAGAGGAGTCATCTTCAGAAAACTTAGTGAATTTATACAACCTTGACTTGTGATCCATCTCACCAATTGCAATGATGGAATTGTCATGCATGTCAATTACTGAAACTCAATCTAATGTAAATTCAAACATTTTACCTTTCTGAGCGATTTGATAAACTGAGAGAAGATTCATAGAAAGATTTGGAACATGTAAAACATTCTCAAAACTGCCATTGTGGAGTTCCACTCTTCGATCTCCTACTACCGCAACTGGAGTATCATCTCCCATGAGAATAGGGGGTCTTGAGCATGGACTGAAGGAAGATAAAACTTCCTCTTTCACTGCCATATGATGGGTTGCACTAGAATCTATAATCCATGAATCAGATGAGGAATTAATTGCAACAAAAGCATGATGATTACCTTTCTTAGGAGCAGGATCTTCTTCCTTCTACTTCTTGACTCCCTCTGGAATGAAGTTTCCAAGGTTGTTATGTTGAAGTGTCTGTTCCATAAGATCGATCTATTTCTTCATGCATGTGGATTCGTCATGATTCAATTTATTGCAGTAAGTGCACTGCTTTCCCTTCTTCTTATTCTTCTTGGAATCTGAAGACTCTTTGGAACCTGAAGAATCATTAAAGGGTTTGGAATATCCCTCCTTCCTATTCTGTTTGAATGACCCTTTTCCATCATGCATGGTGAGTGCATGTGCTTTGGGATATTTCATGAGGCCCATCTGTATGAGTTTTGTCTTCTCTTGTGTAAGAGACTCAATGAATTGAGCCAACGTAGGCATTTTCCAATTTGTTCCAAAAATACATCTACCATAATGGAAATTTAAGACATGTACATCGTATTTTGGTCCTAGCTTCGCCAAGATTGTTAGAATAAGTTGTTTCTCTTGTGTAGACTTATCAATAACACATTCACCCAAGCTCAATAGCAAATATTTAAATTTAGTAAACAAATCTTGTATATTATCAAAACTTTTAGGGTCTAAGGTATTCAACTCTACCTCAAGCATATGACCTCGCATCTCATCCTGCTTTCCAAAGAGTCCTTCTAGGGTGGTCCAGATCTTGTTTGGAGTCTTGCATGCGGCAACATGAAACCATATATCAGTGGATATTAACTCAAGAATTAGTCCTATAGCCTCATCCTTACGATTCACCCATCTCATCTTCGCAATCGCTAATGTAGGTTCTGTTCCTATCGCCATCGTCAAATTATACAGTCCTTTCCTTTTGATTTGGAATTATGCCTTAGGATTCCAATCAAAATAATTGTATGGCGTGAGGATTACCACCAAGTTTGACTGTATAATAGTTGTCCTATCCATCTCTCCCACGGTTTCTAAGAACCCCTAAAAATTTACTCTCAATCTCCAAGTGAAAAATTAAGAAATCACGACAGAAAGGGCATTTTAAGTGAAAATTCATATTAGTTTCAGGAGATGATATTGTGACTTACTTTCTGAGCAAATGGTGAGGAATCCCTCCAAATGGTTGAAAACCCACTTCCAAAATGGGTCGATTTACTTTCTTCACTGGTCGTTTCTTCAAAAACTTAATATTTTGGGAGCAATCACTGCTGAAAGGTACGACCACATATTCATATCAGTTTCAGGAGGATATCTTGCGGCTTACTTTCTGAGAAAATGGTGAAGAATCTCACCAAACGGTTGAAAACCCACTTCCAAAATGGGCCAATTTAATTTCCACGCGGGTTGTTACCTCAAAAACGTAATATTTTGGGAGGAATAACTGTTGAAAGGTACGACCACGGATTTAGCTCGCCGAAACCCCGAATTTCCTTATTCTTTGTCTCGTCTAGCTTGCTCCAAGCAACATAGCTCTGATACCATGTCAATGTTTCATGGAAACCTGCATAGGAGATCTACCTAAAGCAAGTACAAAAAAATCTTATCAAGAAAGGAAGAGAGATTCAATATGGAAGAATGAGAAAATATATTCACACTACTTCAATGAGTTGATGATTGATACATAGATCATGATCAATATGATGGAATGAATGAGTGGAATACACTCATATATAGGTCAAAGCATTCCATAATTAAGAAAAGAAATCAAGCAGTTATCTTTCCTTAGGAATGCATGCATGCATAATAGTGATGGTAAAAATAGAAAGTCTAAAATAAAACTAGTCAGTTAACTCTCACTAAACTAGTGTGTCGAAAATAGAAATTTCTCCAACACGTGCAAGTCTACATCATGTGAATAAAGGAGTTGAAGTTGAACACAATGAGACTTCATTTTATTACCGGTTATTGAGGTATATCGTTAACACACACGAGACAACCCACCGATAATGAAAGCAGGTGTCAAGGCACCAAGTACATTCAAAAAGTGTGAATAAGGGTGTTGAGGTCGAACACTTGAAGAATCCATCAATCGGGAGACATTGATGTATTCCCAACTATCGATGGCGGGAGAACCAACCACTAATGACTGTAACCCTCTAAGTACTCTTATGCATCTAGATCTCGATTCTCGAATAGATGAGTTGAAGTCAATGGAAGGAGACCCACTGAAAGGAGATAATTAAGGCATCTCTCATCATCTAGCGCAAGGTACAAAGAAAAATATTGATGATTAGGAAGAGCCTAGACGAATAGAATGTTCACAAAACAATGACCATGTGCATCTCTCACGTGCACCAGATGCAAGTAGTACACGAAAGAGACCCTCTGACTAGCAACCAATAATGAAAATTATCAACAAAGGCGAGGAAACCACCAATAGGTTCTAATGGAATTCAAGACAATGCATGAATCACAATGTGTGAATAGATTTCTTTTCGTCGAACACAAGGGAAACCCCCCATTTAGTGACCAATGGAGAGATGTCATATGTTGGGTTCAAGGCCACCTACCAATGATGAAAGTAGGCCCAGGGTGCAAGGTAGGACAACAACTTCATGTGATTTTTAGGTTCACTTGTAAGGGGATTGTCAACATGCAAAGTCAAGATTTTTTAGGAATGGTCGACACATGCTTAGACATCCGTTGAACAAGAGAAAGAGACAGATGAATAACTCACGAAGAATAGATTCAACACTAATCATTGACAAATGTTTGTGAGGTAGGAGGCATAAAAAAATTCTCCATACGGACTGAAAGAATAACTAGTAAGAGGAGTAAAATATAAGTAACGAGCTCAACTTCCTAAGGCCATTCTAAACCCAGACCTTGGATGAAATGGACTCAAGAATTTGTTCTTTGTTCAAAGGTGACACGACTGCTGCCGATAGGAGATAATATTCTTTTCCTGCCTGTCTTTTTTGTTTTTTTCATAGTAACATAAATGCTATGATACAGGAGAGAAAACAGGTGATGTGAGTAAGAAACTAGTTCCAAGCGCTGGAACATACCTATGCTTGATGTAGGGAAACACATGTAGGACATGGACACTCAGGGGGGTGTTTCCTCTACGGGTAAAGGGTTGTCAAGTTGCAAAGGATATATGGAAGGCATTACTTAGCTAATGCGAAGAATTGTTGGGGAAAGAGGCTTATAAAGAGAAAGTGGGAGCCAAAATTAGGATCAACAATGCAAGAAGGATAATGGGATGCAATTACAACTTAACTCAAAAGTGTCATTTTTCGTAGATTTAGTCCCCTAGGCCCGAAAAACTATAAAATAATTCCCAGGATAACTTTTATAGCCAATGGTGACCAGAGTATTGATTTTTTGTAAGTAGTCTATTTGGTCCTGAAAAGGGTTAAACTTATACCAAAATAGACGTCCTTTCAAATCCATTTAAGGAGTGTGAAAGAGACAAGTTCACTCGAAAATCTTTTCATTTTTTTAGGAGTCGAAAAAGAGCTTAACCAAGACTTGGTGGGAGTCCCATAAGTAGTGGTCAGAATGAGATTGAGTAATATTAATGAGGTTCAAACACAAATCCATAGTGGGACTATAACGGACTCCCATACCTAAGGAGTAACTTTTGAATGGGCACCAAATGACAAAAGTGTTCGAACTAGGGTACCCATGTTTGGTAATTCTCTACCACTTAATGTAGTACCACTTGGTAAGTCACTAAAAAATGGGTTTGTACCCAGGGAATATGAATCATGGTCATAATATGATGCAAAAATGCAAAGCGGGGTGGAAACCTACCTTATATGCCAGTGATAGTAAATACCTACGAGAGGCATGAACAAGCTAAAGAATGCTAGAAATACATGAAGCCCTGGACAAAACCACTTCAAACTAGGTCTTATATTGCTCAATTAGTTCATATCGTTTCAAAAAATGGGGTAAAAATCTATAGAAAGTGGATGAAAATTTTCTACAAATAGTATAAAACAAGAAATTTACCATATCATTTGAGTTTTTCACCCACATAGTTCTTTTGAGGCTATTTTACCCATGATATTCCACCGACAATTTTGAGAGCTACGATCGACGGAATTGGAAACCACCTGGACCAAGTGCGTGCTCATCCTATCCTCTTCCATTTCAATGGTCTAATTTTTAGATTTAGTGCTCAATGTTTTAGAATAGAGGTCGTAAAATGGAAACTAGGGTGTACGCAGGCTGTAGTTCATCAAGTCACGTACACAACCTCATGTACGTGGGCAAGGTGAAGCATTCCCATGTGTATGAAGCCCTATACACAATTTTTATAATGGTAGTCTGCGTACAACTCCATGCACAAGTTTTTTGACAAACATTGACTCAAATTTTGATGTTTCCTTTGCATGATGGTGATTGAATGGAGGGAAAGGGAGCATGAGGAGGTTGATGTTGCAATAGACAAAGATGTGAGGGTCCAAGTGGGGTTTCTCCAAACATTAATAAACTATTAGGATCCAAAGACTAAGGCATTCAATCGCGATGGGAAACCATGAAGAACTGAAGTGGACGATATCTACTTTATTATAGGGTTGTCTGGCCAAGGCGATTTGGTCAATATAAGAGCCCAAGGGGATGGATGTGGGAGGAATATGGAGGAGTACATCGCCACCTACTGCATTACAGACATAGATAAAGTGGGGATCCAACTCCTATTAGGGCGATTGCGAGCCTGATTCTGAAGATCATCGTCCTAGTACTCACACAGATGTCAAGATCGACCTCATTGCATCAGTCGTTGAGGTCACTCATGTTCTATGTTGTGGAGTGCTTGAGACCCATGGTTTATGATTGGCGCACTTCACTAATTGCCAACATGAAGAGCCAGTTTATTGATTGCAAAGTCAGTAGGATGAGGAACTTCAAGTTTACATCCATTTTGTGTATTTTTTTCGTCAAGAGGGTTTCAAATCTGAGCCTTAGAGTAGAGATTACTCCACATGGTCTACGCGATCCATCCATGTCACGGTGGATCGAGGTGATGAGGCGGTTGGGAGGTGGTAGGGTGCCAACCCCCTACAACGATGATTTCTTTCACTGGTGGCGATGACAGATCATCGCAATCGACGACTATCCTTATGAGAGGATATACTATCGAGGGGATCATGACATGCCATTGCCACTGAGATCCTCCTTTAGAGAGATCAGAGAGAATTGATTTTTATATATTTCATTTTTTTTGTGTTTTTGAATTTGATAAATGCAAAGAAAAAACACAATTATTTTTGCATGGTATCATATATTAACAATTTTATTTTACACAAACGTAGGTCCATGAAGACCAGAAGAATATCCACGACATTGACATAGGTGGAGAGGAGATGAGATAGTAGGCGGGGATGCAGAGAGATTTCTCCAGAATATGCATGGAAACCTGTCTCGTCTGATGCACATGATTACTATGGTCCAAGTGGAGGATCTTCCATAGGCGATATAGAGGCAGGTGGTGGGTGTACCCCGTGAATGGGTGAGACTCTTCCGACGTCTTGTAAATGCCATAGTGTGCTATCATGACACACATATGGGACCTCATGCGTAGATGCCACAATTATGTGATGTACCAGTGGTATATGTATTTTGAGGGCCACAATCCCAATTTTGTACTATGACACCATATTTTTTGGACTAGAAGGATGAAATATAAAAAATATTTTGGTCTTCAGATTTACTTGCATATCTTACAATGGATGAATGTATGAATGTGTGTTTTCTTTACTTATTTATGTGACAAATTCTAATCTAAAATATAATTAGTATATGCATCATATACTTGATTAAAACTTCTAGGTATATGATTGTAAGTAATAAAATCAAAATATCATTCCAAAATTCGTACCCGAAGGAAACTTCGGAGTAGTGTAGGATCTCTTACTCGGTAACTATCATTCAATTGAAATACAACTAACTTGGAATCCTGGTGAACTTATAAATATCGAACACCATGTGAAATGGCATCGCACATAGCTCTATAACGATGACATACTCAACCACATTTTTCGTTGATGGCTCCAGAAAAACGCCACCTTAAGACACTAGTTGTCCCTCGACTGAATAGATAACCCAAGCGATGGAAGCCATGTTCCGAGTATGATGACTGGCACCATCACCAAATCCTAAGAACACCAAATATTCCATTGAAATATACCAACCAAGGGAAAAATCAATAAGCAAGCTGGCAACACAAAAGAACAAAGAGAGAAATATATACACTAAAATACATTAGTATACAAAGGCCATGTTCAAGCTCAAAGGCTCAAGCATAATACCTTTTAAGGTAGAGCCCATTTTTGGGCTCGTCCAACAAATTCCATTCATAATATTCTAACTCATAGGCTCCTTTTTCAAGGAAATGTCTTACGATGTAAGGACTGTGGCACATGGGATTGAACTTTCCTTCACCCAATGGTTTTTATCTTGGTCATAGAGAAGAACCAAGTCACCCTCACTGTACTGCCAGGGATGGGAAAAATTATCGTACTAGACCTTAACACATTGTTTATTTTCCTCTATGGATACCGTGGCATCTCGATGATTCTCATCAAGATGATCTAAGTGTACAAGGCTTTCTTCGAGATCGGTCGTTTTAGGTAGGAGATCGACTGTCAACTTAAGATATGGGATTTCACATTCAATAACAAGGATCAACTCCACTCCATGGACTAACTGAAATGGTGATAAACTGGTGAAAGTATTTACAATAGTTCGGTATGCCCATAATGTAGGGTAAAGCATCACGTTCCAGTTAGATTTACTCTACCTGATATTTTTTTGTAAAATGGTCTTTGGAGATTTATTCAAGGCCTCTACGTGTCCATTTTTCTAGGGATAGTAGGGTGATGAATGACCGTGTTTAAACCCCAGTCTGGATGCTAACTCTGTCATCATCTCATTCTGGAAGTGAATGCCATGATCTATGACAATCTCCTTCGATATTCCAAACTGAGATATAATATGATTGAATATGAAAAATGTTACAGTCTCATCATCGAATTTAATAGTAGGCATGGCCTCAACCCATTTAGTAAAGTAATCCACGACTACAATAATATGATGGTGCTCCCTAGCTAAGGTTGGATTACAGTCTATGAAATCCACCCCCCACTTGGTTAAGGGACCAACAATAATGAATGGGTGCAGAGGGTCAGGGTGCAAGCACATATTATGATTGAACACCTAGCAAGGGTGACACTTCTTAACCGCTTCAACACAATCTTTAAAAACTAACAGCCAAAAATAACCATCTCGCAATATATTTTGGGTTGTCGCAAGCCCGGATAAGTGACAACCACATGCCCAAATGTGGTATTCATTGGCCTCATTCTCCTCGTGAGTCAAACAAAGATGAAAAATAGCATCCAACCTTCAATGATATAACATGTCGTCGATAATGAGGTAGTTTTTTGTCTGATAGCGTATACGTCGTTGGTCGTCTCTCGAAAGATGTTGGGGAAGATTCAGAGTTTGAAGGTATATTAAAATATCTCCATACTAGGGGTCCAAAGATGAGATAAGGAATATTTGTTCATCAATGAATGAATCATCATGAAAAATGTCCTCATCTAGCCTAGGGAAGTATGACATTAGTTCCACAAAAACTAGCGATTTCTTGGATTTGGTGGAGTAAAAATCAAGATCAAATTCCTGTAGAATCACAATCCCTTTATTGTATTCACCCCCTATGATAAACCTTGTATGGACATACTGAAATGGATTGATATCAACAACCATGGTAGTCTTGTAGAGTAAGATATAGTGACGTAATCGATGAACCACATGCACGACTGCTAAGGATAGCTTATCTACGTGAGAATACTTAAGTTTTGGACCAATTAGATTTCGGCTAAGGTAATAGATAACATGATGATGGATCTTGTCATCATCCTAAACCATAACCATACCAATCATCCCTTCGAAATCAGAAATATAAAGCAGGAAATCTCTTCTATAGTTTGGGGGCTTCAGTAGAGGTGTTGATACCAGGAATTTCTTAAGAGAATTAAAGGACTCCTGGGCCCGCTCATCCCATATTAACAAAGTGTATTTTTCAAGAGATGCATGAAACCCTTAGTTATACTAGCATAGTTAGCTATGAAACGATGCAGGAAGTTATCCTTCCCCTGTAAACCCTAAATTTGTTGAATATTGTGCGGAGGAGGAAATCGAAGTATTGCCCCAACCTTCATAAGATCCACCATGATCCCATGCTCAAAAAATATGAAACCAAAAAGGTGGTCAAACCTAATACAAAAGATGCATTTGTGAGGGTTCAACTGAATGTGATAATAGAGACACTTTTCAAATACAAGTCGAAGGTGATTCGAATGATCAACCTTCTTTCAAGAGTGAGCAATGAGATCGTGTAGATAGGATTCAACTATATGTGTAAGATCGTGAAACGCGAAGGTCGTGGCACGTTGAAAGGTTCATCTGATGTTTTTAAGACCGAAAGGCATTTTCCGATATGAAAAGATACCCCAAGGAAAAATAAACGTCATCTTGTGTTGATCCTCGGGTTTAATTTGAATTTGATTATAACTTGAAAATTCATCCATAAAAGAAAGACTTCGCTTCTCGCACACTCATCAATAATATGATCAATAAAGGGAGTGAAGAAGTTATATTTAGGACAATATTTATTTAGGTCCCTAAAATCCATACATACATAGATGGTTCCTTGCTTATTATCTATGGGAATGGGGTAGGATACCCATTCGGTCAAGGGAACCATCTAGATGAAGCCAACGTTGAGAAACTTCTCCACCTCCTCCTTAATAGTGTGGGCCTTCCTAGGATTTAGAGTTCTAAGTCATTGTCGAATAGGTTTAGCATTCAAATAATTTTTAATGTCATGTTAGAAAATACTAGGGTCTATCCCTGACATCTCTTTATACAACCAAACAAATACATCTCAGAATTATTTGAAAAGATCGATGTATATCTGAATTTCTTCAGGTGAACAATATGCATCGATATATATGTTTTCAATTTTACCAGGGGTTTGAGATATTTCGATCATGAAGGTAGGATAAATTCTCTCCATGTTTCCTTTGTCATATATACCATGTGTTTCTAATGGAACCACAACATGACCAACCATCTCACTCAAGGTGGACCTAAAATCATCATGTTCAATCCCATTCAAGCTCTAGGAGAAAATAAGATCCATGATGAAGGTCGTCCCAAGGCCTCTAATATGGTTTCATCTGAGGGTAAAGTATCGTCAAGGAAGTCGTGAACTAGATGAGTCTGCAACCCATATGGGCTCTAAGATGGGATCCACCTCTTCTTCCCATTAGGAGGGAGGATTTGGGTTTGCAGTAGCTTCTAGTTTAACCTCATACACAATTTCTACTGTGGGTAGTGGAATTTCCATCCCGATCTATGAATGACCTTCATATGACACAACCAGAGAAGGTAGGGTCCATGGGTCAGTAATATATGATGTACAAAAAGTAACATACCTTAATGATGACGAAGACTCACTAGAGATGGCATTAATGTACGAGATCGATGTCGATAAATTAAAAGTTCCCATCAATGGGGAATACATTCTAACACCAACGTTCTTAGTTGATTGTTGATAATTATCAATAACAGGGACCAAAGGTCTCACTGATGTATAAGGACTAGGATGCACAAAGGACAATTATATTATCATCACAATCTTCCCTTCGTGAGGAAAGCATAAAATGTAGAAAATAGACGACACAATGGTTGTCATAGCGTAAGTCCAATTATGCACCAGTAAAATATTGTAATCGAGAGGCTCATCAACCACCTCGACTTCGACCTCCACAATATTTCCACCTAACTGAACCAGGAAAGCGGGAAGGATACCATGGGGTCTGAAAGAACATCTATCGAATGCAGTTAACATGGTCATGGATTGGAAAATTGGTGGATAGCCAATGGATTTCCAAAAATATAGAGACATTACGGATGTCGAAGCACCTTTATCAATGAAAATACACTTGATGGTGATATTCATACCCTCCACATGGATTTTAAAGGACACATGGTAAGGCAAGCGAGGCTTGACATCCACAACATCTAACTTGATAACCTTTGAGACACTTGGGTCTAGAGCTCCCAAAGTAGATAGCAAGTAATTCCTCTGTGTAGGACACATATGGAGCACCTCCGGAGCCAACATCGTTCATGATGTTTGGCCCAAATCCTCGACAATTGAGTAATTTTTGGTGGACCTGGAATTAGGATTGTGGGAAAATCACTTAAGGACTCCTTTTAGAATACGAGGTGGAGGTTTTGACTTAATAATCTAAAAAGGTGTTTCGGGAGGAGGAGGCTCTGGACCTACAAAAATTTATGAAGAACCATAATCGCGAGTCCTAGTGGCTACACTAACCTTAGATCAGACCATATTGACGAATTGATTCCCACCACCATGTGTCGAGGGATTTTTACTTCCACTCGATGCATTTTCGGTGTTGGAGGCTCTCGATGTCATATTTTCGTTATGTGGAAATAGGTTAGTCATCACAACAGGCTGTTGTGCTATGAGCCTCAAGGCTTCCTTAATTTTGGGGCATAAGTGGGTAAGGTGATCATATTTACAAATTTTACAAGGAAACTTCACCTTCCTCTTGTATTTCTTTCCCTCACCAACATTATTAGTAGATTTATCGTTATTGTTGTCATCCTTTCCTTTATTATTATTATTATAATTCTTCCGACCCTTGTGATTATTACCATGACCTTTCTTCTTGTTCCCTTTGGGTTGTTGGTCACCGTTTGATTTCATCGACTATACAGAATGCACATTTACCAACTGGGTGGTTGAGGATGAATTCATAGCTTGTCCTGCTGCAGAAAAATTAAGAGAAAAATATTTCAGCTGGTTCTTCACCTGATATGCAGTCTTGGCACTTGCAAAACCTATGATGCCATCAACATGAGGCCCAGGATTTTGTCTAGGATTGTAATTCAACTGCAATGCGTTAGGGATAATTTCCTATAGCATCCTAGAGAATACATGAGATCTAATTGCTAGGATTTGAAGATGGCATCTTCCTCATATGTCACTCCTGATGTAGAAACATCCTTCAAAATGTAAGGAAATAACGACTTGAGGAACCATTCCATCAAAAAATCTAGAGGAATGTATTTTTAATCAATCTCTTCCGTCTATACCACTCTTGAATATGATCGGAGATGTGGATGGCCTTATCTTGAAAAAAAGTCGATAAACGTTCTATGTTGGCATCATAACGAACTGACAATTGGAAGTGGTTGAGAAAAACTAGGACTAGCTCATTGAAAGTTCCATAAGTGCTGCCAGGTAACTTGATGTACCACTTTGGGGAAACCCCTGTAAGGGTGTGTTGAAATAGTCTCAAATGAAAAGAATCATCATTAAGGGAGTTAGAGAAGCACCATAGGTGAAAGGTAGTCACATGATAACTTGGGTCCTCACCAGTATTTCCCTCAAACTTTGGAATGTCAAAGAAAATCTTGGTAGGGACGGGGGGGCATGACGGATCATGAAGCACTGGGTCATTCATCAATTTTGACAAGCCTGGTAGATTTAACGTGGCTAAAAAAGAGAGCCAGGGTTGCGACATCTAAGACCAAGCTCTTTGGAAATATTGTTTTTGAGAGATCACGGGCCAACTAGGGTTCTGGTATACACCATGGCCCTATCTAGTAGGATAGTATCCTCCTTCCAATTGATTCATAAAATTTTGTAATGGAATCATCACCGAGGAAGCCACTTGCGAGGTGAAAGCGAAATGATAAGGGTTACTCATGTGAGGATATATGTTTCCCCCAAATGAAGGAACTCCATGTGGGGGGTTTCCCATACCATAAAATTGACTCCCCTTGATGAAACACCGGAGGTTAGAGGAATGTTTTCCATGAGAAAAGCGTTTGTAGGAATCAACATTGTGGAAAAAGGAATGACGAATAGAATATAAGAACTAGAAGGACTGCCTGTTTGAGCACTCCATCCTGGAAAATTGTAGCTAGGATTGGGCTCGAAGGAAGGAGGATTCCAACTTTCTACTGTGGGAGTTGGTTGAGGGAAATGAACCCCACCAAACGTGAAAGGAGTATAAGGAGGTGTCGTGCCCCTAGACCCAAAACTAGGATTCACATGAGATGTTCAAACGAAGGATGACGAGTGTAAATTCATGTCTGGCATACCAAAAGAGAAAGGATTAGAGGCCCAAGGCATTGAATGAGTACTATGATTCGGGATATTTCTTATGAATACAAAAGGATTCGTTCCCAAGGGCTGAGCATAGACCATGGGTTGGGTGGCATTAGGTGAGGGAGCCTCCAGGATCCAAACAATTGATGATGAGGGAGTCCAGGGAACCCGACTAATCATAGTGGATGCTGGATTTGAAGGGATTCCTGATACATTCATGTCTGACTCAGTACTCATGGTAGTACGATCACGAGTCTGGGTGGTGGAGATATATGTACCACGTTTATTAATTCTATGCATTTTAGAAGGCATATTTGGTATAGGACCAAACATTGGTGGTTGATTTAGAATACGAAGAGACTGGCGTGGAGGTTGGCCTTGCTCCAATATGGCTAACAAATCATGACGCAATACAAAATCCTAAGGCAAACTAATAAACAAAGATCACACTCTTAAATAAATCTAAAGGCCAATGCACACAAACATGATATGATGGTTGAAGGGACCTCCAAAACTAAAGAAGGTATGCCTCTCCAAAGAGGGGATGAGACTCTCGAACAATAGAGTGAAGGTAACAAAATTAGTTATAAGGACCCTCGTAGCCTTCACAACGCAGTCATTTAGATTCCTCCGAAGAGAAAATCCTCCAAAATTTTTGTGTGATTTCCGATCTCGATCTGACTCATGGTACCTGTAGAATAACCCCTGCAAGAAACCTATGTGGATACCTAGGTCAAGCAACTAAAGTCACCATGGTATAACCAATTCTCAGGTGAACAGTGGCAGGTTTGGTCCACCATATGGGCAGGGTAGCAAAGCCCAAAATATTGAAAGCACCGCCTTTCAAGGAAGTAAAGGCATTATCGAAACATGCAGATGAGAATAGAACCTCGGAAATATATTTGATGCTAAGAAGGCATTAGAGGGATATTTCTACAACCAACTTCAAGCGACCTCATGCTTAACTCCGGTGTGAGAAGAGCCTCTCGAGGAATCCAATTACATAATGGGTTTCACCACTCCCTGGTCAGACACATACATTGAGTTTTATAGCCTTGGAGAAGTTAACTAACAAAATCCTATTCCAAGGCCCTAGGTCCTACATTTGTTCGTGTACATTGAAAACAAAATTGTTTCTAATCAATTTTAATTATTTAGCATTAATTTTAATGGCTTCTTCTTATTCAAGAGGTGTGATCTTGAAATTGATGGTATAATGACTCTACATGTATAAAAATAAGAAAATATAAAAACACTTCTAAGTACTAGTCTTGATTCTCAAAGAGATGGTATGCTTCTAAATTTTGTTCTCAGGATGAAATCTATACAATTTCAATGAATTACAATCTTTCCTATCATGCCAAAACTAATGTAATGCATCCAAAAGTGAAAATGCTCTGAATAAAATGCAAAAAACCAATTTTTTTATTTTCAATATAATGAAATGAAAATGCAAGGACTGAATAAGCAACCACATAGGAAGACCCTACTGCAAGAACAAAGAGACAAGTAAAACATGACACTAAGGAGTGTCTACCCAGACCAGAATGCAAGGACAACAAAATGAGAAAAATGACGAGAAATGAGTTCACCCAAAATATTCATCAATAATGTAGCTTCCTATCACTTTGTAGGCACTCAAGAGTAGGGACCCAAGAAGTCTCAACAACCAACAAAACTCATCCAAAAAACATTAAACTCATCCAAAAAGACTCAGAAGATAGTGTATCTGATTGTTCAAGGAAGGGAGACATATGCATGTTCCCTAAAGACAAACAACATGCGTATGTACACGACTGTCAAGGGAAAACCCGTGTATGCCAAAGAAGACACTGCCTCGAAAAGGCTTAGGCCAAGAAACTCATATAAAAATAAAAAGGAAGGTTGTCAAGCAATAGGCGGCACAAAAAATCAAGAAAACAGAGAGCAATAAAGGAAAGAAATCACCCAATACCCCAAAAGGGAGATCTTCCCCAGTGGAGTCACCAATTTTGTTATGAGGAAAATATCTATGGCAAGAGGTAAACCACAACAAATGGAACGACCACTAGAAATTGACTCTAAACTCAAGTATGCTATATAAATAGAAATGATAACAAGAGAAGGCTAAAATCCTACCTCGTCCGAACATCCAAAGAAGGCCACAATTGAGCTCATGACCGAAATCTTGATGTGTGCAACTTGTCCTCAACATCCAAGATATACAAGCATATAGAAAGTTTGCATAGAAACTATCATAATCCATTAACATGTATAACAAATACTCCCATGGAAAGTAATACAAATATTTGTGAAATATAATTGGAAGAGAAAAGAGTATTTCTATTAATGTAATCAACAAAAGTACATAGGTGACAAACTTCTGTAATGACAAGTATCAGAACTGAGAAACTAAGTCCTTCCAGATGGGCCTTCACCAATTCAATCCTCCAAAAAGGAAAGATCACAAGTAGTAGGAATAATTGAATTTTTTCTTCTCAAGATAGGAAGAGCTTGGGGGCTGAACACAAGAAGTTCACACTTTCAAGGATAAAGGGATGCAGACTCAATATGAAGTGAAATTTCTCCAGAGTGTCTTTGCTCTCAATCATGAATCTCCTCAAGGCTTGAATATGACTAAATTTATAACCTTGAAATGTAATTGAAGGGTTGAGTTAGAGCATTTCCATTATGTGAAAGGTCAAGGATCATGGATCTCATGACATGGCATGAAAACCCAATATATTTTTTAATTTTTTAGCACAAAACCCAATGTATGCGGGTTGTAATGGAGCAACCTGCGTATACACGAGTTGTCTAACTAGGGCCGTGTATATGTACAAAACTTTGAATTTTTTACTCTAGAATGAACAAAAATGGGAACTTGAGTCTGCAGAGGGAAAGGGAAGGCCATCAAATCAAGATGCATGGAGTGTGGCAAAAATTGTTGTAACAGTGTGTTATCCCTTGGTATTGTGCTTTTTTTGTTACTTGTTGGAAAACTTTTGCAATTGTGTTCATTAAATCATGACATGATATTGACGCAAGACATCACCATGCTAGATATAGTTATTGTACATGTTTCAATATCGCTAGTGAAAATGAATGAAATAGGGGCATGATGAAATATATTACATCATTGGTGAGAGAAATAAGGCAATGGAGAATTTTCCATTCATGGGGAGACTGAAAAGGATAATACAGTTATATTTGTATATGTTGGAAAATTGGTTGTCATTGATGTCAATGAGTAGTGGATTGATGTCAAATTATGTGATGGGTGTATTTGGATAAGTCTCCAAAGTGTTCCCCTTATGGCCTAGATCTAAGCATGGCCCTCACAATAATATGCTTTGAAGAAGTCTACAAGAAACCCATACATATGGTTATGGATCCCATAGTTGATCATGGAATAATTTTTGGATTACTGAGAGGGGGGGGTGAATCAGTAATAGATCAATTTAATCATTTTTAACCATAAAATGCAAGTGTTATATCAATGTAGCATTATCATCCAATATTTTTAGAGTAAATAAACATTGAAAAAATGAGCAATCATACACATACACAGTACACCAATGTTTTTACATGGAAACCCAAAGAGGGAGAAAACCACGCAATTATTTTGCTTATATGTATTTAAGAATTACATTCATTGGAAGCACCAACTTCCTTTGTTTTCCAGCTACAATTGGAAGGAGGCTCCAACCCCCTAGTGTCTCAGGCTACAACCTGAGGGAAGCTCCAATTCCACAATTCTCTGGATACAACCAGAAGGAGCCTACAACCCCCTTATGTTCTTCGGCTACAACCGGAAGGTGGCTACAACCACTTGTCCTTGCCTCGTCCAATCACCCTGTCATAGAAGTAGAATGATGGAACCAGTGTCACACTATCACTGTGAGATATACTGTTGTAAACATGTACCAATCAACCTACACCAAACAACCTTTAAAAACATGTACCAAACAAACTATAATCAACCTGTACCATAAACAAGTGCATCAACCATGCACCAACATGTACCATCAACGAGTGCATCGACCATGCACCAAATATGTACCAATCATGCATCAAATACACATAAAGTATGACTCATCAAGATGTACCAACATCATCAACTATACACCTCATGTATGTGCCAACTCATCAACTACTTGTCTCAACCATGTACCCAACATGTGCCTCAACCAAAAGCCCTTATCAATTTCATCATCCAAATATGATTTGTAACTCTGTAATAGACCTGGTGTATATGATCACATACCTGCAAACCTTCATTAACTTTAACAACAAGAGACTAGTATTTTCATCAAACTTTACTTTAGTCTCACATGACTAATTTTAGATTAGTCAACAACCCTAACTTGAAATAATCATAACTATGTACTTGTAATGAATAAATATATAAAAATAGTACACAATGTTCTTCAATGTCTTTTATGCAATTCCTCCAGGTTTCACTACTTGGAACCTCTCAAAAAAGGAGTTATAGAAAAAATGGTATACCTTGTTGAATTTTGGATTATTCTAGAGAGTGAAATTGTAGAGCGTTCCCCTAACGGAATATTTGTTGTATGGATTTGAAAATGGTACACATACTACTACAGACTTTAATCTAACAAATACATTTGGTCTTACTGAATTTGGATCTGTTATGAATAATTTATGACATTTTTACTCGAAACACGTGTTTTAGACTAGTTTCAGGACTAGCCACAAACCCTATTTTCCATGGAGTGTAACTCCAAAAATACAATGACCCACAAGCTGGCGTTTTTATCATAGCTACTTGGATATGTTTCCTCAACGGCCTCCATATTTCGCGGTCTGAGTCATTCTAGAAAACACATTATTTTGAAAATGGTGAGATGACCTGTAAATAACATACCTTAGAAAGCATCATCAAAAGAATTTATCCTCCCTTGAATTTCGGTCTTCTTTACTTCACCTTCCCTCTAAAATTTTCCTTAGATATCCTTTGGTTACCTCATTCACTTGTAGATATTCAATGTGCTCAAGGGTAATTAAATTAGAGACCCTTGCCTCTTATTTATACTTTTATGTAGCTTCCTCAAGGGGTTACCTTCTAACCATCTTAAACCACTTTCCTTATTTTAGGGCTAACCCACTTCTAACCACTTGTCCACTTAGTAATTTATCCATTAAATTTATTATTTAAATAATTTATTTTGTATCCACTTTGAATTATAGTACACTCATCACTTCACTTTATTATTTAAATAATTTCTTCTTTGCAACCACTTTGACTACTTTGACCTTTTCGGCCTTCTAGATGACTCATGAGGGTTCTCCAACTTCACATGGCCATAACTCTCTAACTGTGAGGAGTTATGTGATGTTCCACATACCACTAGAAATGACATGAAATGTACTATCCATATATAATAGTCTTACCTTCAAATATATTAAAACTTGTACCATTATACATCAAACAAACCTGGGTCCATTACCCAAACCTTTGTGCTACCAAAATTCGCTACCAGAATTTCTTCAAGGGTTGACATCAATGAAAACCAACCCAAATAATCAACAATCTCCCCCTTTGGCATTGATGTCAACACTTTGATGCAATATTGAATTCATATCACTCATGCTCCCCCTGTGACCATCGCTCCCCCTGGAACCATGCCTCTGTGCTCTTTCGCCAAGGATTTACCTTTGCATCTGATAAATCTCTCCCCCTTTGTCATCAATGGAAAAGGTATCTTTCCATATGTGGTTTCTCCTCTTGACTAAACTCTTCCTGAAACTGGTCTCCCATCCTGAACTGTCCTCTTTATGGTGCTTCCTCGTGTAAATCTAAGACATATAAGATAAGCTTTCAAAAGCATTCATTTTGGAGTAGAAATTACTCTGAGTCTCTGGCAAAGATACTCAAATGATTCCCGTGGAAGAGGTTTTGTAAAGATGTCTCCCACTTGTTCTTTTGTTCCAACATATTCAACTATGATGTTCTTCTCTGCAACTTGTTCCTATAGAAAGTGATATTTGATTGGAATGTGCTTCGTCTTGGAGTGCATCATCGGGTTCTTTGAGATATTCATGGTGCTTGTATTATCACAATATATTGGAATGGGCTCATCATACTCAACCTGTATATCTGTCAGAGTGTAATGTTCCCCACCTCTTAGAGAGGTGATGAGGAGACTCAGTGGCCTGGGCACCCCCACTAGGTCATAGTCTCACACTGAAGGGGGGAAAGTCAAGAAGTTAAAAGTT